>MJUU01040902.1:53978-65953 GCA_002080025.1 Modiolus philippinarum
CTACATTTTGTAACCAAGTCAAAGTTTTGTCACACAGGAAATACGCGTCTGACAGGACTCATAATATAACGTTCCTTACAACTAACCATATAGAGGCCGCATACCAATTTTGGAATAAATCCCTCTCGTAGAAGCTGAGAAAAAACGCGACGAAAAATTCACGTTTTCACTACATCCACATTTCGTGAAACCGAAAGTGCACATCTGACAGGACTCAAAATACGACGTTCCTTACAACTAACCATATAGAGGCTGCATACCAATTTTAAAATCAATCCCTCCTATAGAAGCTGAGAAAAATGCGACGAAAAATTCATGTTTTCATTACATTTTGACACTTAATCCACATTTCGTCAAACAGAAAGTACACATCTGACGGGACTCAAAATATGGTATTCCTTAAATTAAAGAACTTTAGTGAGCAAGCTCACATATCCAACGCCCCTACATATCAGAAAATCCTGCATTATTGAACTCCAAAAGTATCCTATAAGCAATATCATGCAAAATAAATTGTGTGTCTTCCATGGACGACTTGTGTCGCCTGCACTGCTGTTGTCAGAAACACAAATTTCTAAGCTGTTAAACAGGAAGAAAATGTCTGACACACCTGCAATTCAATAAGCGCAATAATGGAACCCACTGCTATTTAAGTCACATACATTTTTGTGATTTGAAGTTGCTCAGAAAAATGTTACGAAAATCTTTATCATTGACAGTATTTGTTGAAAATATTCAAAGTCGGTAAACAGGAAGTGGATGTCTGACAGACCTAAATTCGATAAGTGCAATATAGGACCCCATACTAAAGTCACATACAAAATTCCAAGTGGCTGTGATTTGTAGTTGCTCAGAAAAGTAATACGAATTTATTTACCATTGACAGCATTTGTTGAAAATATTTCAAGTTGGTAAACAGGAAGTAGATGTCCGACAGACCTGAATTCCCTAGGCGCAATATAGAACCCAATACTTAAGTCACATACAAAGTTTGAAATGGCTGTTATTTGTAGTTGCTGAGAAAAGTGTTACGAAAATTTTTACCATTGACAGTACTTGTTGAAAAAATATTCCAAGTCGGTAAACAGGAAGTAGATGTCTGACAGACCTGAATTCGATAAGCGCAATATGGGACCCCATACCAAAGTCACATATAAAAGTTCAAGTGGCTGTGATCTGTAGTTGCTGGAAAAGTGTTACGAAAATTTTTACCATTGACAGTTGTTGTTGAAAAAATATTCCAAGTCGGTAAACAGGAAGCAGATGTCCGACAGACCTGAATTCTATAAGCACAATTTAGAACCCCATCCTTAAGTCACATACAAAGTTTCAAATGGCTGTGATTTGTAGTTGCTGAGAAAAGTGTTACGAAAATTCTACCATTGACAGTACTCGTGAAATTATAAGTCGGTAAACAGGAAGTAGATGTCCGACAGGCCTGAATTCCATAAGCGCAATATAGAACCCCATATTTAAGTCACATGCAAAGTTTTAAATGGCTGTGATTTGTAGTTCCTGAAAAAAGTATTGCGAAAATTTTTACCATTGTGAAAGTGTTAAAGTGGGACGGACAACGACGACGACGATGCCGCAAGACGCGACTAAAGTGATCCCTACATGTCGCCACACACTACGTGTGCAGGCGACACAAAAATGACAAAGTTCATCAATGTGTAATTTGGTAAAAAAAAATTTAAAAAAATCAAAATCCAAGTAGTATGTACATCTTTGATATATGCACAATCATTCTGCACAAGATAATGGAAGGGGTTTCAGAGGAGTTACGGTGGCAAGATGATTCTTTGTGTGTTTAGCTGAAAATAGTCTAAGTCCAATAGCTTCCATAAAAATAATCCGATCAATAAGGCAGTAAAGTATGCATATCTACACATCATGACCAACAATCCTACCAAATATGAAAGCAATCCAATGAGCGGTTTCAGAGGAGTTGCAGTGACAAGATGATGCTTTGGTATGGTGGTATAGTATGCACATCTACACATCGTGACCCACAATCCTACTAAATACGAAAGCAATCCGTCAAGCGGTTACAGATGAGTTGCAGTGACAAGAACAGGACTGACGGACGGGTCAAAAATATTATACCCTCCGCAACTTCGTTGAGTTGGGTATAATTAACCATATAGAGGCTGCATACAAATTTTGAAATCAATCCCTCTTGTAGAAGCTGAGAAAAATGTCACAGAAATAATTTTCGGACGAACTAACGTACAAGGAGGATTCAGTATACCCCGCTCTCTATCGAGTGTGGGTATAAAAGAGTGTCTACAGACGACTATGACAGCGCCATACCATTATACCTCAATTTTTTTCGCGGTCGTATTAAAAATATGGCGAGTTCCCATATACTTCTATGCTCATTCTGTCAACCAAAGGTACACCATATGAAACCTTTCAAAAACATAACTTTCGATAACCGGATGATGCCTCTTCGTATAGATTTAATGTAAGGAATGTAATGAAGGTACAGTATAAGGCAGAGATTCAGTCTATCGAAAAGCAATGTTATAATTGTTAAATAGGTCTATACTTAGTCTGAGGTGTGTGAAAACTATATTTATATACTAAATCAGTCCAATGGATAATATCGTTGGGCTCAGATGAATTATCTATGTATACGTCTGAAAAAATCAACCCAACATTGTTATATGTGTTAACACATACCTAATGATTAAGCATTCCATCAGAGCTTTTCAACGAAATGCTGAACAGAAGTTGACAGAACTCATGGTCAAATCATCAAGTCTTTCGATGTCATGGACATCTGTTGTAACATGTTGTACAACACATTCACTGATTCCTCTTTCGAAAACTCATTCTCGAGCCATTGAACATCTATATACGATTTTTGCTTGAAGAGAAGCAAACTAAACATTAAAATCATGTGTTTTTGTGCAATGTTACGATTAAAAACTGATATATATTGGTAACTAATTTCATTTGTCTAGAAACTCATACGAATATACCAGTAATACAAAGCCCTGCAATAAGCTGATTTTTTGGCGTTACTGCTGACGGAAAAGTATTTGTGATGTTTTCCTTTTTACTTAAATTCTATAAAATGACACTATTACTTCAAAAACATTTAGGCCAGTAAGCTTATTTTTGTGCTGCGTCATATTTAGTTTTCTCTGTCTCATGTTTCTACCTACCATTTTAGCAAAGCATCCGATCTTGATCGGTCATACGAAAATCATCGTTTATACATTTGTAAGTGTTTGTGTTTTTGTGCAAAACCAACTTTTGAGCATCACTTGTTAAGTTAAACATCGGAACATTTTATTTCTAACAAAAATTAATTGGAAAAATTAATTAAAAAGCAAAATAAATAAAATTACATCGTGGAAGCTAAACAGCGCACCTACATACAGTTTTGTACATATGTGTTTAACATTAGAAATAAGCCAGGTGTGTATTTCAAAGGACTAGACTAAATCGATTCTCCTATCCATTACCAATTAGAAATAACTCTTTATGAAATGATGTTTTTCGCTAAATTGAATATAATAATGGTTTTCAAGTCAAAAACTTGACGTAATTTCCTATCAAGCCCGTCACGCCTTCGTCAGCCCGGAAGATCCGCCCTTACATAACAGTTGTGGTGACAATAGACCACTTTAATCAAGTGTTAATAATCACTGGACACAGTCCACTACAAACTTCGACCGCGTTTTGATTAGATGTTAACGACATATTAATTTTCAATAATAGTCATTCTGGTATAGGATACGAACTCGGGAGCTGAAACACTTCTGTTCTATTCAATGTAAAGAGGGTTATTGCATTTAATTCGTCAAGTTATGCCATTATTGATAATTTACATTACTCTTTGATCTTTTAATGAGACTTTCTTTGAAGATATTTTGGGATCCAATTGAATGTTTCTATAAAAGTCAACAATGAATATATGGAAATGTGTAACCAAAAGTTTGTAATTTAATTGGAATACCATATATTTAACCATAACCCAGTTCCACCTACACCCGATGTACGTCAATCGCAAGACAATGCAGTATTTTAACTCAAAAGTTTATATAAATGTCGACAACAAATATACTTATTATCACTAAAAAGTTCCAACTATTTTTCGGGAAAATACGGCCTTTCAAACCCCCCCTCCCGAAAAGACGAAAATGCCGGGAATGCAGTAAATATTTCGACAATATTTCTTCAGCGCAGATAAGAATCAAATATATTTGACGACTGAAAAATTGAAACCGAATGTATTGTTGATATGTTTTGTGAAACACTTATGCTCCCAAGTAGCAAAATATTAGTATGAATTGTAATTTACGTGCTTCTGAGAAAATAATCATAAATAATTTTTGGTAACTACATTGTATAAAGTAAAACCACAATAAANATATAAAGTCAAATACCAAATTTGAAATAAATCCGACCAGCAGTAGCTGAGAAAAATGCGATAAACCTCGGACGGACGGACGGAAGGACGGACGGACGGAAGGACAGACGGACGGACGGACGGACAAGGGTATTCCAATATACCACCCACTCACGAGTGGGGGTATAATAAACCATTGGAGCACCATTGTCACAAAGTTTTGTTCTAATTGGACTAGTAGTTTATGAGAAGACCTTTGAATGTGTCCACCATAGGGTTCATTGCTAAACTAAGTTTCCCGCTGGCTGCTATCTTGCATGAAGTACAGACCCGCCGGTTACGTTTTTTTGGAATGGATCATACGAGGAGCATTTTGACTAGACGTTGTTTTAATTTAACTAGCTTCTGAGTAGCAGTATTGGAGAAGATCCATGGGGACCAATGTTTAACTAAGTTCACTAGTTATGCCCCGCCCACGAATGTGGAAGGGGCATATAGTGTAACCCTTGTCCGTCCTTCCGTCCGGTCAAGTTTTGCGTTAAGGTACATTTCTCAGAAACTGTAAGAGGTAGAACAATAATAGTAGGCCAGTAGGTAGATAATTGATAGTACTACAGAGTTCACTAGGTAGTTTGACTCTTTGACCTACATTTCATGCTTGAGTGACTCTGGTTAAGTTTTGTGTTAAAGTCCATTTCTCAACAACTACACATTATAGGACAATNAGAAATCCGACCAGCAGTAGCTGAGAAAAATGCGATAAACCTCGGACGGACGGACGGAAGGACGGAAGGACGGACGGACAGACAAGGGTATTCCAATATACCACCCACTCACGAGTGGGGGTATAATTAGGTGGCTTTGACCTACAATTTACGCTTCAGTGACTTCGGTTAAGTTTTGCGTTAAAGTCCATTTCTCAACAACTACACATTATAGGACAATGATGCTTCATCTAATTAATTGCCTTGATGAGCACTATCCAAATCATTGACAATTAGGTGGCTTTGACCTAAAATTTACGCTTCAGTGACTTTGGTTAAGTTTTGCGTAAAAGTCCATTTCTCATCAACTACACATTATAAGACAATGATGTTTCATCAAATTAATTGCCTTGATGAGTACTATCCAAATCATTGAAAACATGAAGTTGCACGCGTTGTCGTGCTAGGTATACCCCCACTCGTATTGTTTTGAACATTAAAAAGGGAAAAAATGGCCAAGTCCCCCCAAACAGGAAGTTGATATCATAAGGCGACCAAAATGGAAGACGACGCGTTCCTACTAAATATAAAGTCAAATTACAAATTTGAAATAAATCGGCCCAGCAGTAGCTGAGAAAAGTGCGACGAAAATTTTCACTATGTTCAATAAAGGGAAAAATGGCTAAGTCCCGCCAAACAGGAAGTTGATATCATAAGGCGATCAAAATGGCAGACAACATTTTCCCCCTATATATAAAGTCAAATACCAAATTTGAAATAAATCTGACCAGCAATAGTTGAGAAAAATGCGATAAACTTCGGACAGAAGGACGGACATGGGGATTCCAATATACCACCCACTCACGAGTGGGGGTATAATTAGATGGCTTTGACCTACATTTTACGCTTCAGTGACTTTGGTTAAGTTTTGCGTTAAAGTCCATTTCTCAACAACTACACATTATAAAACAATGATGAAAATAATTACCTTGATGAGTATTACCCAAATTATTGACAATTAGGTGCCTTTGACCTACATTTTATGCTTCAGTGACTTTGGTTAAGTTTTGTGTTAAAGTCCATTTCTCAACAACTACACATTACAAGACAATGATATTTCATCAAAATAACTAGAAGTGGTGCCATCAGAAAAGATGGCCATCCCCGCATTCACCTGTTTGACACAGAAAACAGTTGTTATAGACCTTTGGGGTAATTTTCCTCAACATTTAAAAAAAAAAATTATTGATAGTCACTGTTTTTACTAAAAAAGGAGACAAGGATATACGGTTGCTAGGTAGAATTTCCAAAAATGAGTTTTCTTTGAGACTTTCACAAAATTTACCAAATTTGGAATCAATTATTTTGAAAATCCAATTGGTGAAAATGATTGCCCTAATCGAAACAAATCCTAACAGTATTGTTGCTAGGTAGAATTCCAAAAAATAAGTGGTCTTTGACACTTTCAGGAAATTTACCAAATTTGGAATCAATTATTTTGAAAATCCAATTGGTGAAAATGACTGCTCTAATCGAAACAAATCCTAACAGTAAAGTTGCTAGGTAGAGTTCCAAAAAATAAGTGGTATTTGACACTTTCAGGAAATTTACCAAATTTGGAATCAATTATTTTCTAGATCGAATTGGTGAAAATGATTTCCCTAATAGAAACAAATCCTAACAGTATGGTTGCTAGGTAGAATTCCAAAAAATAAGGGGTCTTTGACACTTTCAGGAAATTTTCCAAATTTGGAATCAAATATTTTTGAAATCCAATTGGTGAAAATGATTGCCCTAATAGAAACAAATCATAACAGTATGGTTGCTAGGTAGAATTCCAAAATATAAGTGGTCTTTGAGACTTTCAGGAAATTTACCAAAATTGGAATCAAATATTTTTGAAATTCAGTTGGTGAAAATGGTAGTCCTAATTGAAACAAATTACTACATGTGTGGTTGCTAGGTAGAATTCCAAAAAATAAGTGGTCTTTGAGACTTTCAGGATATTTTTCAAAATTGGAATCATATTTCAGAATTCTAAGTATTCAAAATTTTATTTTTTCCAAACTCTTGAAAAAAAAATGAAAGCATATGCTAAAAGTTAAAAAAATATGAGTCTATAACATTTTCAGGAAATTTACCAAAGTTGGAACCGGAACTTCATTGCACATCTGCAGACTTTATGCAACAATTCTATAACCAAATTAAATCCATAGGAGTTCCACTGAAAAGCTCACATGTGTCAAAATCGACATCTTGGGGCCTCTTGTTTGCATCAAGACTAATTTATAAAACCCGAAAGCTTATTGTGCGTCTGCAGCATATATGCAACAATTCTATAACAAAATCAAAACATTTCATCCAAAAATGAAAGAGGAGTTCCACTGACAAGCTCACAGTTGTCAAAATATACATCTTGGGGCCTCTTGTTTGCACCAAGACCAATATAAAAAATCCGAAAGCTTATTGCGCATCTGAAGCATATATGCAACAATTCTAAAACAAAATTAAAACACTAAATCCAAAAATGAGTGAGGAGTTCCACTAACAAGGTCCATCTAACGGACAGATGGACAGACAGACGGACAGACGGGGCCAAAACAATATCCCTGCATTTTCTTCAGAAAAGTGCGGGGATAATAACCTTGATGAGTACAACCCAAATCATTGACAATTAGGTGTCTTTGACCTGCATTTTACGGTTCAGTGACTTTGGTTAACTTTTGCATTTAAGTCTGTTTTTCAACGACTATGTATTGTAGCATCACAATATTTCACTGAAACATTCATCTATTGAAGAACTACCCGTTTCACTAACAATGGGTGTCGATGACCTACATTTTATGCATGAATGACTTCGGTCAAATTATGAGTTCAGGTTTTGTGAAAATTTATTGGCAGGGCATCCGTGGCTTACAGACATATTTTCTTGTTCACTGCTGGCAGTCATCTTGGATAGGATTGGACCCGCATGCTGGATTAAATTTTGAAAGGGTACCAATTGGGGACGATTGTGACAAGTTTGGTTCCAATTGGTTCAGTTGCTTCGGAGATCTTTCTATAGGGTCCAATGTTAAAACTGTTTCCCGCTGGCTGTCAATGACAAGGTATGATCTTTTACATACATTTTTGAGGGACCCCCTAAGGACTTCTGAAACCAAGTTTGGTTCTAATTGGACCAGTAGTTTCTAAAAGAGCATTTTTGAATGTGTTTTTCCAGATGATCAAATCTTAAACTGTTCCATATTGGCGCATCTTGGATGGGGCGAGGACCTACCAGATAGTTTTGAAAAGGAACCTCCCAAGGTTCATTGTTACCAAGTTGGGTTCAAATCTGCCTAGTTATTTCAGAGAAAATTTTCCATAGGGTCCAATGTTAAATTACGTTCCGCCTTGGATGCCATCTTGGATGAAGTACAGACCTAATTGATACCTTTTTGAAAGAACCAACTAGGGACCATTGTGACAATGTTAAGTTCTAATTTGACAAGTACAGTGGTTTATGAGTTTTTGTACTACATGTAGTAATTTCAGAGATCTTTGAATGCTTTTTCTATAGGATCTAATGTTAAACTATGTACCCTGCTGGAGTGAATCTTGGATGAGTAACGAACCTGAAGGACATCTTTTTCAAAAGTGACCATCTAAGGACCATTGTAAACAAGTTTGATTCTAATTGTACTAGTAGTTAACGAGATCTTTGAATGTTTTTTGCCATAGGGTCAAATGTTTAACTATGTTCCCTACTAGCTGCCATCTTGGATATGGTACAACCATGCAAGATACCTTTTATTGCAAGAGGCAATCTAAGGACCATTAAAACAAAGTTTGGTTTAAATTGGACTAGTAGTTTCTGAGTCTTTTCCAATAAAATCCAATGTTTTACTGTGTTCCCCACTGACATCCATCATAGTCCTGCCGTTACAATTTTTAAAGGAGACTACTAAAGGAATTTCGTGACCAAGTTTGGTTCCAATTGGCCCAATGGTTTCAGAAGTCTTTGAATGAAAAGTTTACGGCTATAGCCAGGTGAGTTATAATCAAGAAAATCCATCACTTTAGATTTCAGAGTATGGTTTCAGAAGTCTTTGAATGAAAAGTTTACGGCTATAGCCAGGTGAGTTATAATCAAGAAAATCCATCACTTTAGATTTCAGAGTAAATACCAATATAAATCCATAGGTCTAGGTACATTGTATGATGCTTGAAATTGTACGTGTTCTCTTTAATTTTCACTCACTGTTATTTTAGGAAATCCTTGTATTGAAAATTGCACGAATGAAACATCATTTATGTGAAGGGACTTTGCAGGTTTCTTTCCTCTTTGCTGAATGAAGCCATGTAAAAAGTAATACAAGTATTGGGTACATGAATTGTCCCATAAATTTTCACTTTGTTTGATAGCCTTTGCATTTTCACTTCACTTCAGAAGTATAATATAATATAAGTATATAATCCTTATACAGAAAATTTTAAAAACTAAAGAACATGTGCATCACTAACAGTGACACTAATAGACAGTTTGTGATTTTTGAGGATATTCTTTCAATATTGTAGAAAGTGTTCAAGCTGAAATGGTAAACAAGTGTGGACCCAAATTGATGTCTCGCCCGTCCCTTCATGGTCGCAAAATTAAGGAGAATTCTCAAAGAAAACAAAACATATTCGCTAGACTGTGAAATTAGGGTAAGTGACAAAGGCAATAGAGCAGACTGTCATGAATCACCAAAAAAAAAAAAAATATCAGTGACCACTGATAGATACTATAAACCAAACATGTTCATTAGACCGTGAAAATAAGGTCAAGGGCTAAAGCCAAACAGCAGGATGTCATGTTCCATTTAAGACAAACCCAAATACCAAATATTATTGACCTTACATTAAAAGATACTGGGAAACTTAACATGATCACTGGACCGTGAAATTGAGGTCAAAGACAAAAACCATATAGCAGACTGTCATGCCCTACCCAAGACCAACCTATATACCAAATATCATTGACCTACCACTTATAGTTAATGAAAAAATGACCTAATCACTAAAACTTAACATGCTCACTAGACCGTTAAATTGAGGTCAAGGACAAAAGCAATATGACAGACTGTCATGTACTATCTAAGACCAACCTACATACCAAATATCATTGACCTACCGATTATAGTTACCGAGAAACTAAAACTAAGCACAAAAACTTAACAAGTTCACTGGACCGTGAAATTGAGGTCACAGACAAAAAACATATATCAGACTGTCATGTACTACTCAAGACCAACCTATATACCAAATATCATTGACCTACCACTTATAGTTACTGAGAAAATGACCTAATCACAAAAACTTAACATGCTCACTAGACCGTGAAATTGAGGTCAAGGACAAAAGCCATATGACAGACTGTCATGTACTACCTAAGACCAACCTTTATACCAAATATCATTGACCTACCACTTATAGTTACTGAGAAAATGACCTAATCACAAAAACTTAACATGCTCACTAGAGCGTCAAATTGAGGTCAAGGACAAAAGCCATATGACAGACTCTCATGTACTACCTAAGACCAACCTATATACCAAATATCATTGACCTACCACGTATAGTTACTGAGAAACTAAAGTAAGCACAAAAACTTAACATGTTCATTGGACCGTGAAATTGAGGTCACAGACAAAAACCATATAGCAGACTGTCATGTACTACTCAAGACCAACCTATATACCAAATATCATTGACCTTCCATTTATAGTTGCTGAGAAAATGACCTAATCACAAAAACTTAACATGAAAGTTTACGCCGCCGCCGCCGTCATACTTTGTACGCATATGTCTCGCTTTCCGCGCCTTTCTCCGCGGGCGAGACAAAAATCTATCCATGTAATCAACACAGTGCTATTTATTGGACAAAGGTGATTTTGTTATGGGTTTTGTCAGCTGGTACATTTACATGTCAATACCTTGGAAACTTATTTGTCATCTCTGTTACAACTGAGAGGAATAGGATTCTTTGAGATAGGTTTTGATAGACATCCTGGTCCATTCAATACAGTATTCTGCACAAAACAAAATAAATAAAATCTAATGATGTTATAAGATGTCTTCTTTCATGTATTATTCAGTTATATATAAAATATGACAAAATAATTTACATAAATATATCTACTAATAATATATACAATGAGTTTTGAGCATTTTAACCTAATATGTAAGCACTGAATTTCATTTTTACAACTATAACAGAATTTACATCATGGGAACTAAGTACTTTATACACAATATATTTTACATATATGATAATGACATCAAGTTATAAAAAAATGTGTTTACAAATAAAAAAGATCTCCTCAATCACAATTTGCAAAATAAATAAGTATTTTTGCAGATGAGGGAAATGCCATAAATGCAAGCACAACCTGCTATAAGTTTAACATTGGAAGACCAGCACCAAAGCCAAGCAGTAATCCAACCGGGACAACCATTTGTGAAGACAAAAAATGCAAAGAAGATAAAACATGTATCAAACTTAAACACTAGATTATGGAAGGCTAAGTTAATATTCATAATGTCACAATTGAAGGAAGTTTTTAATTTAAAACCGGAAAAAAAGATGTCATGGTGATGACATACGACAACACAAAGAAGGAGTTATTATCTTTTCCTAGTCATACAAAGCTGAAGAACAACTATATTATTCTAATTAACAAACTCTACTGATTTATCTGAAATTAAGTGTCTGGTCTTGTATAAAATGCTAATTTAGAAATTATAATTTCATAGGACTAAAAAATATATTCTTTAGTCAAATAGACCATGTTACAAAAAGAGGATCTTGAAGAAACGAACATATGGATATCTCACAAAATTCATTTCATATATTGTCTGCGATAGCAATTTGAATAAAGGGCTACGCC
>MJUU01040902.1:71051-96177 GCA_002080025.1 Modiolus philippinarum
AAAAAAATAATGCAGCCAAGTACTAAAAATGGTAGTTTTGTTTCAAGAAATGTCTACACTGTCAGAAAAAAACAGGAAAAAGATTCTGTGTTGAGTTTTATTTTTTATCATAAATGACACATGAAATGTCATTATATTGTGTCCAAGGCGAAACATACCCATTCAAGGAAAACTTATATATTTTAATACCTTACTGAATTTGTTGGTATTTTGACTGTAACTATTGAATAAGTATATTTCTTGCAGCTTTTATAAAAGTAAACCTAAGTACAAACATATTATATGTAAAATATACTTCTCAAAAATCTTGTTCTTTGCATCCAGCAAAAATCCCTATATCAAAATTTCAATAAACTGGGAGCAGTGGGTGTTATTTTTATTTTAATTATTTGAAAGAACTTTCATACTATACTGGCACTGTAACTTCAACCAAAAATCTCCTAATGAGGCACTATAATCTTCCACCAGTCCATCATTCTAGATCAGAATTGAAATTATAGGTTGTCTTTTTGTAATTGAAAAATATAAAAAAAAAGCATAAATTCGATATACTAGCATACGTAAAGATGACCTGCATTGCAATATTTTCTTAAAATTGTAGCAAAAATGTTCCCTTTATGGGTATATTTTCTTTAAAAATCACATGCAAGGCCTGTGCCTTAAAAACAATGAAGACCAATAACATTTCTCATTTTATTCTCACCTAATCAACCATTTCTTGTTAAATATGTATGATAATAATAAGCACAAAAGCTTAAAAAGATCTACTTGTAAAATGAATTATTTGACTGAATTTTAATTGGATTTACATGTACTTCTGATATTAATCCTTCTTTCTTCATTTAAATACTTTCATACAAAAAAAACTTTGATTATTTATTCTGAAAGTTTAACCTTTTTGTATCATTTCTTTAAAAGAAAATATAATTTATGCTCAATACTGAATTTTGGAAAAATCAAACAAAATGTGGTAAACAACACCATTCTGTTTCAGAAACTTGGTTCAAATCCCTAAATAGTTTACACATATTGGCTTGATAATAAAGTCTCTTAAATTTTGTATATAAGTTACATTACTGAAGCAAAAATTATGATTCAAATATATGCAAATAAAATATGCATAAGTAGTAAGTAGTATATTATAGTACACTACTCCAAGTGAAAATTGCCTATAAAAATACAACTACCAACCATTCATATACAGTCAGCAGATATATAACTGTACAACATCTACTTAGTATGAATGGCAAAAATAAATCTATAATATTCTATCTACAATATAAAACTTAAACAACATGAGAATATGGATTTTCATGATCAACGATTTAAAATGGTGGCATCCCAAATGTTGGTGGATGTCCATGACTACCAAAAGGTGGTGCAGATGAATTCATACTCTGTGTCATCTGTCGTGTGTCAAATCCATGATGATTATGTCCAAGAATACTGTTTATGCTCATAGCGTTCGGTAATGGTGGATGATGTGTTCTATTGTGTGCATGAAAAAGAGAGCTTCCTTGATGATGTTGTAATGAGTTTGAATCCATAATCTGATTTCCATGAAATTTGATTGGGGAGATATTAATAGATGAGTCACTTTGTGATGTGTCCGGAAATATATTACTTAAACTAAAATTTGACATATGTGGAGTCACTGTTACACCTCCAGAATGTGGAGTCAGAGACGGAGCGTTCGTCATACTTGGATGCATACTATTCATCCCAAAGCCAGTTTGAAAGTTTAATCCGAGACCATTTTGGCCTCTTGATGGTGGAAAAATTGAATTAAATGGTCCACTTAATTCTGAGTTTTTGTTCATTGATGCAGCAGAATTTGAGAAAGGTCTAGTACCATGACTTAAAAAGTTTCCAGAAAACAAATGACTGTCATTTTGCACATTCCTCGATGGTGGTGACAATGCTTGAGGTGGAATTCCTAAAAATGGAGTCATCCTGTTTGGATCAAAGTATGGATATGGTGGCATTCCTTCCATCTCATATGGTGGTTGTTTAGATCTCTTTTGAGAAGGTTTAGATTTTTTACTATTACCACTACTAGCAGTTGATTGCCTTTGTGATTTTGACATTGTAGGTTGAGGTTGTACAGCTTGCGGTGGAGTATGTCTATTTGAAACTGGCGGTGTTGGTCCAGATCCCGGAGATGGACCACTCATTGACCTTGAAGATTGATTTGAGTTTGGTTTTGAATTAGATACTAATGCATTAGCAGATTTTCTACCATCACTACTAGGTGGAGTGTGACTCAAAGGTTGTGTTCCAGAATTGTTCGATGAATACGGCAGTGAATTAGACTCATATCTGTAACTTTGTGAAGATGATGAACTGTACCCTTGAGCTTGAGCAGATGGAAATGGGGCTTCATAAGAACCTCTTGCTCCCATACCTTGTCTGCTATTATCAGACATTAGTGGAGGATGATGCAGAGGAGGTGTATTAAGGGGATTTGGATGGAAAAATGGCTGCATATTGTTATTTCCCGACCTTTCTACCGAGTTCATATTTCTATTCATATCTGTATGAGGCTTAGGCGGCACACTACGATTCTGACTCAAATCTTGAATTTGTTTCTGAGTATTTCGGATTTGATCGGATTGAGATTTGTTCACAATTGGAGGTGTTGTAGCTGTTATATTTTGAAATACAGGAGCCTGTTCACGTGCAGGTTCTCTTGGCTGCTCACGCAACGAACAACTTTCACGATTAACATCACCAGCAACGTAAGAGAAAGGCACATTGTTTTGGTTCTGCATTGAGGGTATCCGATCATGATTTGATCGCTGTTGTTGTTGAGGTTGAACTGAATTACGATTCATATTTCTTGACAAGTCCATTTCAAAATTTGGAAGAGACATGGCATGATACGGTTTTGAAGATGATCCCGGAGAATGGTGATGACTTGACGGAGGATATACAGGATATGAACTACTTTGTGATGACGTTGGATGTGACGATGGAGGAAGAGAAGAGCCATGCGAAGAGGGTGCATGTGAAGATGTAATTGATGTTTTCACAGAAGATAACGTAAATGTAAAAGTTGATGTGGTTACAGCAGTAGAAGCACATGTTGACATATTTGGCGACATGCTTAAACTGTCAATAAAAGATCCTGCTGATGCAGTAGTTGATAAATTTAAACCAATACTTGCAAAGTTAAAGCCATCTGGACTTGCATCACGATTAAACGATGGTTGACTGGCATTATATTTAATAGTGTTTGGTCGATCATTAAATTCAGTACGATTATTTCTACTGTTTGACATACTATATGACACAGGTAGATTTGATGATGTACTTTTACTTTGTACACTTGTTGGCTTTTCATTATATTTACTAACAGATGTAGTCATTAGATCATTTCTATTGGATGACTGTACAAAATTTTCAGCGGAGTAAATTGATTTAGGTTTTGAATTATCTGCCGATTTCTTACTGAGTTCAGCGACAGATTCTTGAGCACTTAATGATGGTTTTTCTGAAGCACTATTGTTCACAGATCTTTCATTCTGTTTATTCATCATATTCACCGAAGAAGTTTGTTTTTCTTTCAAAACATTATTTGGTCCATTTTGTGATCCTACTGATTGATTCTGTTTTTCACTTGTACTTAATAAAATTGATAAATCCTGAGAATCTGAAGGCGTATGTCTTAGAACAGACGGTGATGAGGTTACCACAGTACTGGACGGGGCTGATGATATGAGCGGCACAACTGAATGAGATGAAACACTTGTTGGTGTTGGGTTTTGGTTGCGTGGTTTTGGAGAAACGATATGTGGTGACAACGAATTAGTAGAGAAGCCCAAAATGCTATTTACAGTACTATCAATATCTGCCGAATCATTAGATACATTTCCTGTTGATATATCTAATGGCATTATGTCTGTATGTTCCAACAAAATTGAATCTGTCTTTTGATTACAGTCATTGTCTGATGCAGATGTCACAGTAGTTGAAACATCCAAATTTGGGAAATCAGATCTTTTATCAGAACTTAAGGAAGCACTTGTGTCATTTTTCATTGGTGGTGACAGCTTCTCTGATGTCACATTAGGTTTAACTGTCTCTGACTTTTTCTCTATATTTTGAGGCGAATGAAACGAAATAGCATTATCTTCACTTGGCTTTTCTACATCCATATTAATTTGCAAGTCATCACTACCAGGAGACAGAATTGAATCATCTAATTTAGTCTCTTTTAACTTTTTCTTTTCACTTGATTTTTTAGTAGTTTTGCTGTCTTTCTTTGACTCGTTATTCTTTGAAACAGATGATGATGTAGTTGATGAGGAACGTAATGGATTGAGACCAAATAGTGGCATAGAAAAATCTTCTTCAAAGTCATAAACTGATGCAGTTGATGATTTTGCAGGGGGCTCTTTCTCAGTTTCGTTACCTATTTTAGGTTTTGTTGGCGTATGCTTACGTTTCTTAGGCACCGGTTCTACATCAATAGTTTCCGACCTAGATTTTTTAGATTTTGTTTTCTTGGTAGGTGGTGAACCTAACCCTTCGACCTGATCAAGCACTGACGATATATCTTTTGCACTAAAAGTTATTTCCTCCGGCAAATCTTTTGTTTCGTTACCTTCTTCTTGTTGCTTTGTTTTGCGACCACCTGACACTTTCCTTGATTTAGATTTTGATGTTATTTCTGGTTCTTTTATTATTTCTATTTCTGATTTTTTGTTTTTCTTTGCCTTTTTAGGTGTATTTTCCACAGTCATTGGCTCATCTTGAGTTTTTTGCTGGTTTTCACTTTCAACTGTTTTACTTTCTTGATTTAATATACTTGTTACAATATCCCCATCAGTTGAATTCAATGGCTTCTCATTTTCTGCTTTATTTTGATCATCCACCTGCTTTATTTGATCCTCTATAAGTTTACTAACTTCATCCTGGTCTGCCTCGGCAGGCTTTTTAACTGGTTCTCCACCTTTCTGAGGAGATCTTTTTGATTCATCTTCTTGTTCTGTGGCACTGGTGTCTATCTGCAGGGGATTATCTTCATTAGCAGGATTATAAAAGTTAACAGGTGATATTTCGGAAGAGAAGATAGACTGAGCTGCTTTCGCTAATATATCAGTATTATCCTGTTCGGATTTTTTAGTTTTTGGTTTAGACTTGTTTGGTGGCTTTTTGAGATCAGATGTCTGAATTTCAGGGTTTGAATCCTCTGGACCATTTACAGATGGTTTTGGACAGATAGCCCTCTTTTTGTTTTTCTTTACTCCAGTAGGAGGTGTTGTTTGTTGAGGTGCAGTAACGGGTGGAGCAGATGACGTCGGAGGTTGCTGTGTCTGAACTGTTCCAAGCACCTGCATTGTTGTAGGATCAACCAATATACTTGTTGGTTGGCCATTACAGATCATGTTAATCAAAATTGGAGCGTTGCCTGAAATTGGTTGGGGTGTATTTCCTTGAGAAGTTACAACATTAGTGTTTACAGGTTTTTGTACCTGTGACGGCGTAACAATTTGTGAAGTAGTTGGCGGTAGCACCATATTATTCTGTGTTTGTACTACATTATTTTGCATTGTTTGTTCTACAGTTGAAGTGACTTTGTTTATTTGGTTCTCCTGACTGGAAGATTCAACTGTTTTATTATGGTTTGGCATAGTTGACTGAGAAACTGTAGACGGAGCACTCGAAGATTGAGTTGCCATAGAAATTTGTGGTCTAGGAGATGATTGGCTACTAACAGAATTTGTTGTCATTAATAACCCCAATGATTGCTGCATGTCCTGACCAGTTTGTTGTTGGTTCTGTTGTATAATCTGAAATGTAAGCATAAGTCATACATTAATGTTCAAGTGACATTAAACATATATAATAAAGCAAGTGTGAGTCTTGATCCAGTTTTCTACCTTTTAACGAAATCATATCAATTTTACCTGAAAACTTGCATGTTGTCAGTTGATTTAAAACATACACCACTTGAAGGACAGAAAATATCGTGAATTTTTGGTAATATGTTTCCAATGTGTTGTTTTATTTGTATGTCTCTAGTCATAGTACAGTACTCATCTAATTAGTTAATTCAGTTTACATTTTTTATGGCCTGTTTGTTTCAGTTGATCTTTGACATCCAATAATACATGCTGAATGAAATAAAAGGGACAACAGGAAACACCTACAATGGGTGAAAATTATAATTACATGCCACAATCTGCTAGGGAAATAATACACATGAAAAACACAAATAAGACAAAAGACAAACGTCTTTGTTTTTTCAAGGTTCTTGCTGAACCTACATTAGCTACATTTCTACATTTTGGTATATCTGGTCTAAGCCATGAAATTTTACCAATGTTTGTTTTGCCTAGCTAGTCTCAGTATAAATAGTTGGATAATGTACATGATCCGAGCAAGACTAGGTTTATAGTGGTCTTCTTAATTTTGATTTCATTTCCATCATTTTCTTAGGTTTTATCAGTGCTGCAGTAAGACAGGATTGATGTTTGCATACAGATGTTTGGTGACCCTTACATTTTTGTTTTTGTGTTTAATATCTCTTTTATCATAATAATGGGTTGTAATTATCATTGAAAATTGCCCCATCTCTCTTTATTATGAATTAATTTTCTATCTGAACTTAGTGAAGGCAAGAAATTGACATACTAGACATTTTTAGACATACAAAATATTTCAGATTTGTAGATGTGACCAGACAAATGTGTGATATTCTATTCAAGGACTACTCATCTCAGAACCTGTTTAAACAAAATTTCATCATCAGTTGTTTGTATGTTTAATTGGCTGTGATCTTTTTTCCTCTAATTTCTGTCCTGTTTTCACGTTTCTTGAGCAGATGGAGAAATACTGTTCTCCTCTCTAGAGAGAATGTTGTTCTCGGCAAGTGATTAGATGAAATTCAATTATGATGTCAAATATGTTTGCCATTTTCCCAGACTTCACCATTGTGACGTCAAGAAAAAAGGTGACCATGCCTGATGACGTCATGCTCATAGAACACATTTATTTCGGATGATTCGAAAAGGGGGCTCATGATTTTGTCCGAAATCTCCTTGGAATCATTGGAGAAATAAAATCCACAACCGTATCTGGTAATATATAGTTGAATTTTCAAATATTTTCAATGCTCGGCAAGCTCTCGTTTAAAAATATGAAAATTTAACTATCTCTAGTGTAGAAATATCGTTTCTCACTGGATGCGGGTGTGGATTATATATTTTAACTTTAACAAGAACTTTTTTCTGTTTAATTCCATGAGTGTGAATCAAACTGAAACCAGCATATCAGCATCCATATTATGACTTATTCTGCATTCCCCATCCAATTCAAATGGAAGGAATCTATAAAGGTCACACTGTATCAAAAGACTAGATCTGATTTTAGTATCATCAAAACTTACGCAGATTTTTCTGGAATTAACCTGACTGTGGTAAAAGGATCTTTACTATTGAAAATTATTTCAAAATCATGCATAATTCTCAAAATTATGCATTTACTACCCTTAAACTGATTCCTACATTATCAAATCTTGGTACAATAAAATCCAAATTAGCCTAAAACTCCTATTTCCAAAACTACTCCCAACAAAACCCTAGATGCACATGTATTAATAAATACTTCTGCATTCCCCAAACCTAAAACATCTCTTTACAATCTATCAGATATAGCATTCAGAATAATTGCATGGGCATTCATTTCATGCATTAAAAATAGTCAGATGGACAGACAAGTTGGGCCCTTGCTTAGGATCATGTTAGTCTTCAATCCAAGTTTCAAGTCAAAATTTGATGTCATTGTGATCTGTTTAGACTTTGGATTTATGGTCATCATGTGTCCCGAAAATATATTGAATTAACCCTTTACCACTCAGAACTTTTCTTGAAAATATGCCGTTTTCGGATTTTTGCAAATTTATGTTAATAATATGCAAATGAGCTGGATGCTGATGAAGATACCTGTTGTCTTGTATAAAGGCAAGTACGCCGGTCTGGGGGAGGATGGCATAGGAAAAAATTGAAAAAAGTGCTAATTTTGGCATTTTTTCGTTCTTAAATCAGAATTTGACAACTGGAAGTGAACTAAATCTTCTAAATTTGTATTGCACATTGAACTTAAGAGTCTTGACTATCCATTGATGGCCACTGATAATAGATTCAATAACACTTCCAGTCTACAGAAATGTTTATGGAGAGCCAAATCTGCAGAAAATGCCATTTTTTCAAATTTTCGAGTTTGATGACCCCAGGTGACCCCAAAGCGCATTCATACCCATCTTCTTTGTCTTGTTCACAGAGATCACCTATGCGACACTATTTTCAGGCCAAAAGAACAGTTGTTACTTACCCAACAACGGAGAACCAGCTTTTGTTTCATGCCCACCCCCTTGAAAAATGACCAATTTTTGTCTTTGAAAAATTCTATTGGGTATTGATCATGCACAATTTTTCCAAATCTGACTGCAATATTACATTACTGCAAAAATGACAAGAACAGAGTCCTAGCATTCTGATAAGCCAAGTTTGGTGACATTCCGTAAAGTATGGAGGACCCTATTGAACATTTAAGTGACCCTAAAGGCGTCCAGAGACGCTAGTGAGTTGTAAAGAGTTAAAATGAGACATTTTAATTTGGTATATACCTGCATAGGGGCTGATGTGATAGGCTGAGGTGGTCTCCATTGATTGGTTTGAATTAACTGATTCTGGCCTCCAGTTATCATCTGTGGATTGGTTACAACTGGAACAATTTGTCCATTAGGTAAAATAAGAGCTTGTGGTAACTGATTCTGATTTGGCATGTTATTCACAGGTATTAAGTTATTTGCCTGACTGACAGGCAAAATTAGACCCTGTTGATTCATAGTAGCACCAAGTTGACCTTGTAGTAATGGTTGGTTCATTGGGAACTGTTGCTGAATTAAACCACCCGCCATATTCACTTGGTTTTGTGATGCCATGCCGGCTAACTGGCTTTGTAATGCTAAGTTTAATTGTTGTTGGTTGAATGCTTGGTCCATTGGGGGTTCTGTTTTTGGAATTTTGTTTTGCATCATGGCGGAAGGATCTAAAGGAACATTTGCGATACAAGGTATTCCTTGTTCATTTATAAACATAATTTGTTGCTGTGGCTGTATAACAGGATTTCCAAATCCTGGCTGACCTGGAAACATGTTTCCGGGAAAATTTTGTTGTCCATTAACAAATGGCATTAATCCATTGTTGTTCTGTACCATTTGTCCTGTGGCCATGATTGGATTGTTTGTATTAACAGACTGTGTAGTCACTGTTGTTACTGAATTACTCTGAGTCACATGACTTGCTGATACAGACTGGCTCGTTACAACAGTTGTAGCACCACTGATGAGATTTTGCGATGCGACAGAAGCTAATGTTTGTAATGCAGATGCATGATCAGATGATTGTGACACAATATCTTCTATTTGTGTTTGTTGTGTGTTACTATTTGGTGTAATGCCCGATTCCTGCATTGCCCCTTGCAGTAAATCTCCACTACCTGAATCTTTATCACTAACAGCATTCACATTTTGTCCTTGCATATTAACTTGTCCTTGACCTTGCAAACTCATTTGACCCTGACCAAAAGACTGAGGAAATCCAGCTTGGTTCTGAACCATCATTTGATTGTTTATCATCTGCATCTGATTCATTAACATATTCTGATTGTTCATTTGCATAACATTAGGATTAGATAACTCCTCCTGCATCTTTTTCATGTTTTCCAGTTGCTGACTAAAGGTGTTTCGCTTTCGTGGTTTGTTTGCCTTTTGTTTGGCATCAATATCCTGGTTATTGATATTAATTGCAGATAAGACTGGACTCGTATTCTTTTGACCCCACAAACCAGGTGTCATGTCTGTTGACAAACCTGAAACAACATCAACAATAAAAATATATTTGCATTAATTTTTAAATGTGCCAAACCTGCTGATTTAAATGTAGTGGCATCTCTAAAAGCTGAAAAGTTAATCATACTGGATTTACACTTAGCATGGGTGTGTTAATTATAGTGATTTGGTTTCTACTAAGTTTTGTAATAGATGTGATGCAATAAAACTGGAGTACTTTTGACTTGCAATTATTGTGAAAGTAAGAGGTCCTTTTCTATGCTAAAATTACAGTAGATATTCTGTCCAAATGTGATTTTAAGAACTTGTAAAGAAATTTTCAGTAAAAGCATTTCAGAGATAAATAGTTAAAACTCTATTGTTTGCTTAAATTTTTTTTAAATGGATCTGGTGGTTAATTTAATTATGCATATCTGCACATCATGATTAACAATTCTACCATACACAGTGATGGTCCAGCTGCCATTATATATTTTTCACTCGTACTCCAATAACTCCTGCAAAGACTTTGCCATTTCTTCCATTTTTTTCAATTTTAACTGGTTGAACTATTGTTTCTGATCATATGATTTTATAACTTCATGATATTTCAAAATATCAATTAAGCCTTGCAGTAAATTTTAAAAATGATCTTTAAGTCATCTATTTGTTGGTTTAAATGTTTTATTAATACAACAAAATATTGCTAGAGGTGGACTCTTAACACATTTGTTTTGAAATGTCCATAAGAGCTCATCAATTTGTGTGCACTCATTGTTAAAAGCTGTATAAATAGAAACTAAGATTGGTTTATAACTACAAATCTAGCTATCAAATATGCCCAGATATTCCATTCCTAAACATTTCAATCTGTAATACAACTAACCTTCATCATGTTATAAATGTTAGTTAAATACATGTATATAACATATCTTCATGTACATAAAACATCTTTAGGGCTGTTCCAGAATAAAGAAGACATGGGGGTCTGTAAAAGTAATTTCTATTGACCCCACCACCCATAGAATTCCTCACCATTCTCTGATAAAAACACAACCACCCACAGAAATTTATATAAAGTGCCTTCACAGACCCCATGTCTTTTTTTCTGGAACAGCCCTTTGAAGTGAAACAATATATGTACATTCCAACAGAAAATACATATTTCTGCATTGTTCAACAAATAAACAAGTATTAGAATGAATCAACAAATTGCTGAATACTTTGTTAAGTGTAATCTGACTGATGTTACTCATGAAAATTGGACATTATTCATCATCCTTCTTAAATCTGTTCTGAAAATCTAGTCAAAGGGAGACAACTCTATTTTACATTATCTACAGTTCAAAGAATTCAACATATTGTCCATTATAAAGACTGTATAATTTATATAAAGTCTGAAACATTTGTCTTTAAAATCTTTAAAAGATAGCTAGATTCAATGAAAATTTTGCTGTCTTATTTAAGTGTCTTTCTGACCTCTGATAAACTCTTGTAACACATGCACTAGAAAATTTATAATTCTTATTAACTTATTGACTAAATTTGTGTATTGCATTTGTGAAAACATATCTTTGTGACAGTAAAATCTTTAAGATTTATCTCAAATTATTCTTCAATACAAAGTGGTTATCTCTATGCCAACATCAATCCAATCAGAATGTTTAAAATTTAAATTATAAGTACTGGATCTGTGACATAACCCTGCTATTGGTTCAATCGGTAAATCACAGAATTTACTTGAAAATTTCACTGCCATCAAATAAAAAAAAGATGGGTATTCAATAGAAAACTTGTGTCGCCTGCACTATAGAAGTCAGTGAACCTCTAACATGTTAATTGAAAAATAAAAAAAGGTGCACATCTTGATGAAGTGAAAGATAATATATGTTGATAATTGGTAAAATAATAATTGGTAAAGGTTCCGCGGAACCTGGTGTCTCGCCTGCTCACTCCGCTTTCATTATAATTTGGCCTATATTAATAACTGGTCTTTGAGAGTATCAGGAAATTTACTAAAACTGGAACCAATAATTTTTGAAATTTAAACATTGGAAATATTTATTTTAACAAAAATTCATCCCAAAAGCATAGTTGCTAACAAGAATTTAAAAAAATTGCTTGTCTTTGACTCAGTTTGAGATTATCAGGAAATTTACCAAAATTAGAATCAAAATTTTTGAAATGTAGGCATTGAAAATTTTTGTTTTCACTAAAATTCAATCAAAAAGCATGGTTGCTAACAAGAATTCCCAAAAACTGCTTGTCTTTGAGAGTTGCAGGAAATTTACCGAAATTGGAACCACATTTTTAATTTTTAAGTTTTCAGAATTATGTCTGGTATGAAAAAATGAAAAATTGCAAAAATATTTGATTGTATGCAAAAATTCCAAAAAAATGTTAGTCTTGGAAAAATGTTGGACATTTTCAGGAAATTTACCAAAGTTGGAACCAGAATAAAATCCTGAAAGTTAATTGCTTATCTATACACTACATGCAACAATTCTATGTCAAAATTAAATTTCCTAAGTTCCAATATTGCTTAAACTTTGTTGATATTATGGACCAAAATGAAAATGTAGTCAAATTCATTGATGCGGAAAATATAGGTCAAGGTGACATAATTCTGAAATGGATGTTGGTTACTACTAAAGATGTAACCACTTACCAATCATCATCCCTCTATGACATGTAGATGTTGAGATATAGTGAAAACCAAAAAAAAAATTAAGTCCAACAAATGGCAAAATACGGAAAAATTGGAATTATTTTTTTTCAAAATTATACTTGGGATTCAATAATGAAGTTGTACTGAATATTGTGTCAAAAAATCAATGCTATTTAGCATGATTTTAGAAAGTTATTGAAGTTCAAAAAGAGTTTAACATTTGGGTTAACCCAATGTTGACGCCGACGCTGACGACTGAATCTATGGTCGCTATGTCTCGCGAGACAAAAATTTCAAGTACTATTAACCAATTAATTTTTCAAGTACTATAAACCAACTTATTTTCGTGAGCAATTTATCTTTGCGATCTTTGCGAGAATGAAAACATTACGGAAAGAAATTGTCATAAATACTTTTAATTATTATATAAATGCATTAACATATGCAGTTAAAAATATAAATCTAAAAAATAAAAATTTTCAGTATCAGGTGCAAAACTAGATCAGCTGAAAAACTAATCCTGCAAGTTGTTTGGAATGTGTCTTATAGATTTGAAGGAGTTGCAGATTAACTAATGCAATTTTACAAGGTCAAGGAATCTCAAAAATCTGTAAAATCTAAACTCATGTCCTGCAAGACTGGTTAGAACCTGACTTAAATGCTATGGAGTGGCAAATAAACAAATGAGCCATTTTAGCTTTGTCAACATCTAAATTCTATAAAATCAAAATTCTAAGTATCAGGTACACAACAAGATAGGTAAACAGTCCTGAAAGTTTGGTTGAAATATGACTAACAGTTTTGAAGGAGTTGTGGATTAAAAAACCAACAGGCAATGCAGTACGACAGATAGTGATCCCTATCTTTCGCCTGATGTTCCTATGTGCCTGCACTCAGAGATGCCAACCCCATCTGATGAAAAATAGGAGTATTCACTTCGCGAAGCGGGGTCCTATCACGACCGGGGGTCATGGGCCGCCCAAGGCTCCCAGAAGCTCTGGGGATTCACAAACTTTTAGGCTTTGGTATCCAGCCATCACGTTTTCTGTCAAGATCGGCCATTTTTATCAATCCGATATCATACAAACGCTTTTTTAAACAGGATTTTTAAGCGTGGAAGTAATCAATTTTATAAAAATCCACCAATTTCGGTCCCGATTACAAAAAAAATCCAGATTTGAAAAAATCGGAGTTTTTCCATGACAAGATCGGAGAGCGGATTTTTGGCATACAAATAGGGGAAACTCCGCCGAAATCGGAGGGGTTGGCATCTCTGCTGCACTGCTTACAGCAGGCGACACAATTAGGATTACAAAAATTCATATTTTGTGGTTTTTGCCATATATAACCATCATGTTTTTCTAACAAATGGAAGATATCTAAAATTGACAGTCAAATGAAACATTAATGGACAGAATATGGAATAAGGATAATAAGTTGTATATACCTGCATTTCTGATAATGTCTACATATCTATCTTTTTCTAACTTTGTTCTCTCAAGTTCTGTCTTTAACTTTTGTATTTCTGCTCCTGTTCAAATAGAATGTATTCAATATAAGTTTTTACTACTTATGAAAACCATCTAATTAGAAACTTCATGAAAAAATAAGAATTCTCACAAAAGAAAAATAAAATGAATGGATGTAGTTGAACCTTAGTGTAGACACAAAATACACATTCAACACACTTTGACTTAAGGTAGATAGACACTTGTAACCATCCATAAGATTTGTAATAAATAAATTTTCCTGAATGGTGTGAGAAAAAAGTTCCTCCTCAGTCCTGTCTAGAAATTCAGTAGAAATTCAATAATATGACGTCAAATAAGTTTGCCGTTTTCAACTTTACAATTGTGACGCCACCAAAAAAGGTGACCATTCCTGATAACGCAGTCTGTGCCAAAAACTTTTTCATTCACTAGCCCTAAGGGGCTAGTAAGGTCCCCTGTTGTACTAGCCCGAACTCAATTTCACTAGCCCTTATAGAAGATTCTTTGTTAAAAATGTACAATTTTAACTAGCCCACCGGGCTAGTGACTCCAAATTTTTACTAGCCCGAGAGTGATTTTACTAGTCTCCGGCGAAGGGCTAGTGGCTAAAGGCACAGACTGATAACGTCACTCTCAAAGAACACATTTATTTAGAATCAGCAAAAAAAGGGTAGTCAAGTTTTAATACAAAATCTTGAAATCATAAGAGTAAGAAATTCCACTACAATATCTCATGAGAAATGACTTTTCTACACTCTCAATATTTAAATTTTCAAATACATGTACTGTAGAAAGGAAAATTTTTGTGGCAGTTTAATTTTTTCGCTATTTTCGCAGTAAGGAATGAAGCGCAAAAATTTTCTTGCAATATGGTATTTTAATAGCTCAATCGACAACCATGAATTCCAGACTGCTTGAAATGAAATCCATTTTCCAAAGTGCAAAAACAAGATGAAGCCAAAATTTTCTTTTTTACAGTATTTAAAAAGCTCGGCAAGCCTCAAATTCAAATTATTTTTAAATCCAACTAGCTTTAGTGTAGAAATGTTGTTCTCACTCGATGCAGTTGTGGAATCTTTATAGACATTTGAGTGTAAAATAGGGGTATCACTTTACAATGTAGCATTTAAATGTAATTGTATTAATTGATTGTTATGGGGTTTAACTTCACTTTCAGCAGTATTTCAGCTGTCTCATGACGGTCAGTTTTAGTGGTGGAGAAAGCAAGAGTGCCAGGAGAGAACCACCGACCTTTGGCAGGTAACTGACATACCTTATCACTTACGATTGTAAGTCGAGTGCACCTTTTTTTTGTAATGTACAAAGTGGGGCGCGAACTCACACCACAGTGGTGATAGGCTACAGTGGTTGTATAGGTAGTAGAACTCCCTTAACCACTCGGCTACCCAGGTCCCTTAAATGTAATTAAAGTCTTTAAAAAAAGTAGCTTGACCAAGAACTATTCTGTCAATGCAGGTTAACTTTGAGGAAATTTGGCCTAAGTTTCTAAGCAGCCAACACCAAATTTTAGGAGTCATGGGTGGCCTGTGTCCCTGCTAATTTCAATCCCTGAAACCTCAAAACCATGTTGCTCCAATGCCTCCCATATAAATGATATTTTTAGACAAATTAAACAGTTTTTCTGCTCATCTTTACACTCACTCTATGTCCTTCATGAATTTGACATTCTACTGATTGGACAATATGAAAAACAACTGGTTGTGACAAAAGTACATGATTCAACTCAATGATATTAATTGTACAATTAAATTTAGCGTAGGCACAAATTTAATCTAGTGGAAACCGCATAATATTTTGACTTACGCTGAGCATCCTCTGTCATATCCAGATTGGTTTGAGACTGTGCTTTTAGCTGTGTTATGTACTCCCATGCTGTTTCCACTATCTCTAGAGTACTCTGAAATAAAAACAAGATGTACACAAAAATTGTTTATATCTAGTCCTTTTCCACTTGTATCATTTGGCATCACACTGTGGGAATTTGTAACCAGCTGCAAGTGTGTCTTGTTTGCATGTCAGGATAGTAGATGACCCATGATTGAATATTTATCATCTGTTTGCATCCATATGTAGCAACATCATCAAGTATGAAGTAGGTGTCTGCAGGGAAATAATTTGTTTTGTTCATATCGGTAACAAATAAAACTAAAAATTCTACCCATTTCAGCCGACATCCCTAGGTGCATCATGCAATACCAATAGGGTCAATGTGGGACTTGTCAGTAAGGTAGATGTACTTTAGCCCCTCTACCTTACCGAATAGTTCATGTGTAAACAAATTTTCAGTAAGCAGAAATAGATTTTAAACATTCTATCTAACAGAATGAAGCTAGGGATATCACATAAGCCCATCACTATGACTTTTGTACCTTTAAAATGAATAAACTACTGCGCCAAGAGCGCATGATACGCCCGTCCACTGTCAACTCGAACTTTATGGCATTGTTGGACCACAACAAAATTTTGATTGAAAAAAATATCAAACAGAATATGTGCCTTACCAAGATGCAACCATTTAACAAATATCAACTTAGAACCTGTAAAGTTAATAAATAGGAAGGTGCAAAAAGGAATTTTCAAAAAAAATATTAAGTCCAAGGGCCATAACTGTCCACAGAAAAATCATTAAACAGGAACCAAATTTAAACTTACTCCATAATTTATAAACATACAAGCATATACTATATATCAAATCAACATATTCACATATTGTAAAGAAAAGGTGGAGAAACTGATGTTTTTCAAAAAGTCCAAGGGCCATAACTCTGTACAAAATCAACCAACCAGAACCAAATTCGAACTTGATCTGTATCTCACCTAGATATACTAATATACCAAATATCAAATCAATATGTCAAGTGGTTACAGAAAAAAAACTTGGGAAACCTATATTTTTCAAAATTTCACTAAGTCAAAGGGCCATAACTCTGTACAAAATCAACCGACCGGAACCAAATTCAAACTTGATCTGTATCTCACCTAGATATACTCATATACCAAATATGAAATCAATATGTCAAGGGGTTACAGAAAAAATCGCAGGAAACTAAAAAGTTAACGGCCGGACGGATGGATGGACGGACGGACGACGGACAGACGGACGGAGGGTATACCATAATATGTCCGTCTTTCGTAGGTGTATAAGGCATACAAAAATGAATTTCAAAACCTTTGCATAATTTGTTCTTGAACCTGATAGAACATTTCTGAAGTTATCTACATTGTACAGGATCAAACTGCAATAATATTGTCTG
Organism: Modiolus philippinarum; assembly: GCA_002080025.1. Classification (NCBI taxonomy): domain Eukaryota; kingdom Metazoa; phylum Mollusca; class Bivalvia; order Mytilida; family Modiolidae; genus Modiolus; species Modiolus philippinarum. Next base: position 88,323 of record MJUU01040902.1, read on the forward strand.
TTTCCTGAACATGCATAAAACAACTGTTTATTATTACATTATACATGTACATACATTTTAGAGGTTACCAAAAGTTGAGTATTTTAGTCTGTTATCTATTTTTTTTTAGTTCCATCATTCAACATATACAAAAATTTCTACAAACTGATTTTCATTTTTCGAGACTTTAAAGTAATGAATACTATAACCCTGAGCAGTCTCATGGAACCTTTGTCACCTAGATTCAAAGTAAGCTATTCTTTTCACTACTGTTTCAGTTGTCACTCCATCAAGAGCAAAGGTGATTTAGACTGATATGTAGAAAACTAAATTGCCCAGCTGGACCCTGGTTAACATAAACAGTCTTTATATTCACTAAGTGAACCAACGCCTGGTAAGTCTAATTTCGTAAGAACCTCCTGAAGTGAATACCACGAAGGTATGCAGGGTTGTGTAATAGAATTATGATAATAATACCTTTGTTAAAGGTTCTAAATTAAACTAGAGCTGTCGGCAAAGCCAGACTAATACCCCTCACAACTGCATTTGAGTACCAAGGCATGTCATTTTGAAATTTGACCTTCAGCCACATGGTAATTGGAAAGTAAATCTAACAGAAATAAAGCCTGTCAGGACTGAAATTACAGGTTTTATTCCAATCAGTTCATATCTGATACTTCATTTAAAGGGTAATACATTAAATAATATATAATTCGGTGGATACAAAGCTGATTTAACCAAGCCTTCAGCACAAAATGAGCAAGGATTTAATATCGTTACGGTCAAAGGTCAAAGTCAAGGTCAAAATGACCTAAATTTGGTATGCGACACATCGTCTTCCCATGATGCATCCACACACCAATGATAATCCTAGGTGCTACAGAACAAAAGTTTTGCTCCAGACACGAAATGCACATGGTTTTACTATCATAAAGGTCAAAGGTCAAAGTCAAGGTCACAGTGACCTTAATTTGATACGCGACACATCGTCTTCCCATGATGCATCCACACACCAATGATAATCCTAGGTGCTACAGTACAAAAGTTCTGCTCCAGACACGAAATGCACATGGTTTTACTATCATAATGGTCAAGGGTCAAAGTCAAGGTCACAGTGACCTAAATTTGGTACGCGACACATCGTCTTGCCATGATGCATCAACACATCAAATTCGATAATCCTAGGTGCTACGGTACAAAAAATCTGCTCCGGACACGGTTTTACTATCATAAAGGTCAAAGGTCAAAGTCAAGGTCACAGTGACCTAAATTTGGTACACGACACATCGTCTTGCCATGATGCATCCACACACCAAGTTTGATAATCCTAGATGCTACGGTAAAAAAGTTCTGTTCCGGACACGGTTTTACTATCATAAAGGTCAAAGGTCAAAGTCAAGGTCACAGTGACCTAAATTTGGTGTGCGACACATCGTCTTCCCATGATGCATCCACACACCAAGTTTGATAATCCTAGGTGCTACGATACAAAAGTTCTGCTCCGGACACGAAAGGGGACGGATGGACAGACATGGTGATTCCTATATGGTGTGAGGACAAGACCTTTAAATGCGTTTCAGTTGGGTCCAAGTTTGGTTCCCTTTTTCATTGGAGACCACCTAAAGACCATTGTGGCAAAGTTTCATTTCAATTCACTAAGCAGTTTCCGAGTAGTAAATCTTTGAATGTGTTTTTACATAGAGTCCAATTTCAAAACTATGTTCCCAGTTGGCAGCGATCTTGATTACAGGGAAGACACCTTTTTTTGCAGGGGACCATCTATGGAATATTGTGGCCAAGTTTGGTTCCAACTGGCTCAGCAGTTTCAGAGGAAAAGATCTTTGCATGTGTTTTGCCATAGGGTCCAATGTTAAAACTATGCTCCCTCCTGGTGGCCATCATGGATATGGCATTGACCTGAAAAACACCTTTCTTGCAGGAGACCATCTAAGGACTATTGTGGCCAAGTTTGGTTCCAAATGAGTCAACAGTTTCAGAAGAGAAGTTTTTTGAATGTTTTTCTCAAAGGGTCCAATGTTAAAACTGTGTTCCCAGCTGGTGGCCAATCTTGGATTTATCGCTGACCTGAAAAACATCTTTTTGCAGGGGACCATCTAAAGACTATTGTGGCCGAAGTGATTCCAATTCGCTAAGCAGTTTCAGAGGTGAAAATCTTTGAATGTGCTTTCCCATAGGGTCCAATGTTAAAACTTTATTCCCCACTGGCAACCATCTTGGATATAGCACTGACCTGAAAACCCCCTTTTTGCAGGGGACTACCTGAAGACTATTGTGGCAAAGTTTGGTTCCATTTGGCTCATTAGTTTCAGGGGAGAGGATCTTTGAATGTGTTTTCTCATAGGGTCCAATGTTTAAACTATGTTCCCCCTTGCGGCCATCTTGGTTACAGTGTGCACATGAAAAACACTTTTTTGCAGAAGACCATTTAAGAACTATTGTGGCCAAGTTTGGTTACAATTGGCTCTGCAGTTTCAGATAAGATAATCTTTGAATGTGTTTTCCCACAGGGTCCAATGTTAAATCTATCTTCCTGCTGGCAGCTATCTTAGATAAGCACTGACCTTTGAAACTTTGCAATTTGATTAGACACCTATTTCTATGGCCATTACATTGACATCATGGAATGATATGTCATATCCGTGTCCTAATTGTTGGGATCCAAGAAAACGAGTTTAACCCCACCGCAATTTTTGAGACTGTCCCAAGTCAAGAATATGTTGGTCATTGGCTTGTCCTTGTCTTCTTATAAGATTTTAGTTTCTTGATATTTGGGTTATTGGATGTGGATTGTTTCCATTGATTTATTTACTTTTTTTACCTTTTTGGGGCCATTTAGGGCTTGCTGTATGGTGTGAGGTTACTCACTGTGTTGAAGACCATATGGTGACCCATAGATGCATTGTTTTGGGTCATTTTAACCTGGATATGGGATGTTGTCTCCTTGACATTTACCCCATTTCCTTTCTTTTTCATAACTTGATTCTACATCTTCACAGATTTGACATAACAGGTTTTGATTTTACCCTGTATTGACTCCCTGATAGTGTGACCTTTACCTTGCAAGACACTCTATACCCTTCCTAAGTACCTGATAGCACTCTCTGCTACCTTAGTATTGAATGTAGTGTTTTAATTTCCATGTTTTTGTGGCTGTCTCGTGTCTTTTCTCTGTATTCTTTTCCATGTCTCTGAATTTTTAGTTTTTGTAAGCAATGCCATTAAACCACCACTGCTATTTAAACCTGTATCGGATGACAAGGCACATGTATATTAATTTTTCCCTAATGACATGTCAAGTTTAAACTGGTTTTGAGCCGTTAGATAAATTTTCTTTATTCAGTGTATGTTGAATAAAGCCCCGTGCTATTTCCCGCCAAATCTATTCGAATACGATTCTCGGTATTTATCATTGATCATTAGAGAAAAAGATTACACCACTTTATCCCGTTTATTACCATATTTTATCCACTCTCGATAGTTAAATTTAAAATTTTTAAAATGCTCGGCAAGCTTCGCAATTAAAATTTTAAAATTTAACTATCTCTAGTGGATAAAATATGGTAATGAATGGGATCTTGTGGTGTAATCTATATTTGTATCATATTCTGTATACATACCCTCCCTATCCTTTCTTTTTCTGAACTATTTTCAATTGGTGGTAACAGTTCACCAATCTTGTTGATCCAGTAACGAATCTTGTCTTTTCTCTTTTTCTCTATTGAATTATGTGTCATTCTTTTTCTTGCTTTATCACTGCAAAAAATACTTTTTCTTTAAATAAAACAACAAATTTGCCATAAACTTAACCAATCTCCCAATTCAAATAATTTTCATTTCATAAATACTGGTAGTTGCAAAATTGTACACAGGATACATGTTATATTCCAAATATGTTTTCAATCCTTCATATAAGGTCAAAAGACACTGTTTCCATGCATTCAACTGAAGTCACTCATTTGAAAAATGGACAAAATGTTAAACATGATAGAAGGTAGGCTTGATTTTTAGACCAAAAGTCATATGACTGACAAATGTGAAATGTCCTATTTTGTCCACTTTGTTGCAATAGCTCTCTTTTACCATATATGTTTAGTCTCGGTAGAAAGTTTTTAAAATATCTCCATTAGGCCATAAGGCCACACCAAATTAAGTAATAGATTCTGATCCCCACCCGCCCCATTTTTCCTATGCTCATTTTTTTTTTTTTCAATTCTTCAGAAATTTTCTTTAAATTCCTATTAATTTAAGTGAAAATCAGTAAAAAAAAAATAATATAAAACCCTCCCACCCACCCCAGATTTTGGTAACAGGTTGATGAGAATCTACAAATTAACTTGATAGGGCCTAATAAAAAAATATCCTAGATTCTCATCCTGCCCGCCCCAATTTTGTTACCCTGCCTCAAAAAATTTTATTTTGATTTTTGGTCAATTTGGGTAAAATTCTTTTAAAATGACAGCACTTTTCACAAAATTTGATAAAAAATATAAATTTTTAATCGTCAACCAGTATAATACTTGATAACCATATATATCGCACATTTAGATTTACAAATGGTATCGGAATATGAGTAAACGGGATGAAAAACAATATTTTTAATTTTGTTTGCCTTAGTTTGTGGAGGAAATAAATGTTAAGAACATTTTTTAACTTAATCATGCCATTCAGACACATAAATGTATATAGTTTTGCTTTCGATTTGGATTTTGAACTTGCATCTTTGAAAACATCAGATTGTGCATTGTAACGTCATAGACACATACAACAATGGAAACGGGAAATCCGACTTCTCTTAGGTCGCTTCAGAAAGGAAAATTCCATTTTCTGTCAAATTATAATGGAAATAATTCAATGCAGGTATATGGTCATTCTCATTTAACCATGGGCTGGGCCTATATATTCGTAAATTTAACCCCTCGCTAACGCTCTTAAATAAAATTAGCCCACCCGCCCCTAATTTCGAGAAAAAATAGATGAGAATCTAGCAAGTATTTTATTATGGCCTTAAAAGCATAAATAAAACAGAATATGAATGTCATGAATGTACAGAGACTTCATCCTTGCTATGACACATATCTATTAGGTTTACTGAGTTTGCAAAAATCATAGGTCCTGTCAATCCTGACCACAAAAAAATGTCCTGCATATATATATGTATACATGTATATGAAGGCATGCCACAGTCCCAATAACAAACAAAACACATATGTTGTTAATTACTTTTTTTCACATAGATCTGGAAAAAAAATTGGCAGTCCAAAAGGCAAAAAAAAAAAATGAAACTAGAGCTGTCGCCGAATGGCAACAAATTATGCCCCCGCTCATTGAACCCTTTCTCAATATGGCAAGTGCAAATTTAAGTGCGTGTTGACACAGTACAAGTATGGACACAATGATATGCCTCCCCGTTTTCCAAAATATATAAAAGGGAAGTTCTGATCCCAAAAATCAATTCTATAGGTGCTAAACAATCTTCCTGTAAAGTTTCCTCCATTTCGAGGCACTTTCAATTTTCCCGCCTTTTTCCAGTTTCCATGGCAACAGCAGCCATTTTGAAAATTCTGAGACCCAAAATCATTTCTATGGGTGCTAGACATCCTTCTTGTAAAGTTTCATCAAATTTGAGGCACTTTTAATTTTCCCGCCTTTTTTTCAGTTTCCACGGCCATTTTGAATATTCCAAAAGATATATGTGTGCACATCTACTTATTGTAAGTTAGATTCCTTTGAAGTAGTTGGTATTTGTTTGCAACTACCTAAAAAACCTGAATAATTGTGTTTTTCATTCGTACGGACGGACGAACGGACGGACAGACAAGGGTAAAACAATATACCCCCGACTTTTCGTCGCAGGGGCATAAAAAAGAAGAAAATGTGTCCATGGGAAATGGATGTTTTACCCAAGTTTCTGCCATTAAGCATTGATTGTACCACCCTTCAGCACAAATATACAGCCTTCTGCTGAGCCTCAGATTGCACAGAAGTGCTTCAGGGTGGTACAATCTCAATGCCTAAGGGTAGAAACATAGAAACATTTTAAAAACTGTGTGTTTAGTTGTATAGTGTATGTTTATACAAATAACCTAAAATTGGACGATACTTTTGGCTGCCCTGAAGTTTCAATCACTTTACTATTCTTCAAGTTGGGGTGAACCTAAATTCTGGAGTCAATCCTGTTAATTTGTTTACTTTCAAACATTTTTGGGAATATTTTTACTATAGGGAATGGTGTTATTTATCACAGCTCTGAAGTGTACTCACTTAGGATCCTCCTCTGTTTGTACAATAAATAACTGAGCTGGCTCCTCCAGATCTCCGTTCATATTAATAAATCTCACATTCTGTCCCTCTGCAAGCATAAAAACAAAATTTAAATAGTTTTATAAAACTGTACATGATGAAAACTAATGGCATATAGGAATGCCAAAGACTTGTAAGATTACAGTGATAACTCCCTGTGATAAACATGATAAAATTCTCACTATAAGGAACAGTACCCTTTTTCCCTTTGATTTATCATTGTCTTTTAACAGGTTTCATTTGCATTTTAACTCTTGAAATGCAACAAAAAACTAGAGAGACTAAATGCCCCTGCTGCCATCATCCAAGTTTTTCCACATGTGTATATATTCCAGTTTTGGATAAAATTTAGCTACTCTGTTTGTGTCTGTAAGACACATATGTTGCCCCTGCAGTTGGATATCCAATTTCTAAGCACTTGATATAACTGTGACTTTCATACTATGGGAGGTGTTGTCCGAAATAGCAGTTCCAAAGCACACATTTTGATAAAATGGCAAAGTTCAACTACCCCTCAAAATCCAATTTTTGGCCAAAATCTAAACCATGACAATATGCACATCTTCCATCCATACCTAATCACTGTGCACTGTGCAAAGTAAAATAAATGCAGCGTTAATATTGTGGGAGAAGTTATCCAGAATAACAGGTCCAGAACACACATTTCGATAAAATGGCCAAGTTCAACTACCCCTCAAAATCACATTCCCCATATTACAGTACCTAAATAGGAGGTAACTGTATATGACTTCTTGATTTAAACTTAATTTTGGCCAAAATCTAAACCATGACAATATGCACATCTTCAATCAAAGCCTAATCACTATGCGAAGTAAAATAAATGTAGCATTTAATATTGTGGGAGGAGTTATCCGGAATAACAGGACCAGAACACACATTTCGATAAAATGGCCAAGTTCAACTACCCCCAAAATCACAAATTTTGGCCAAAATCTAAACAATGACAATATGCACATCTTCAATCCATGCCTAATCACTGTGCAAAGTAAATTAAATGTAGCATTAAATATTGTGGGAGGAGTTATCCAAAATAGCAGGTCCAGAACACATATTTCNTGACAATATGCACATCTTCAATCCATGTCTAATCACTGTGCAAAGTAAAATAAATGTAGCATTAATATTGTGGGAGGAGTTATCCGGAATAACAGGTACAAATGTACAGAACACACATTTCGATAAAATGGCCATGTTCAACTACCCCTCAAAATCACAAATTTTGGCCAAAATCTAAACCATGACAATATGCACATCTTCAATGGGACGAACAGAATTACGGACGGACAGGGGTAAAACAATATGCCCCCTGACTTGTCGTCGCGGGGGCATAAAAAAGATCAAAGCGCTGAATGCTGGAGTGCTGCTTAGGCAGTTATCTTCGAAATAAGAAAAGATTTGAAACCTTATATTTAAAAAAAAATGTCAGTTCAAAAGCTGTATCTTATATAGATACACCAATATACAGTATGTCAAGTGGTTACAGAAAAAACTCAAGAAACCAAAAAGAGAGCATAAACATAGAAAGCAGCCACAG
>MJUU01040902.1:101904-119106 GCA_002080025.1 Modiolus philippinarum
GCCTTTTTTGGCGGCCATTTTGAAAATGGCGGTCAACAAACAATTTTCAACACAGGTTTTGAAGTCGCAACACCAATATCTATTTGGAAACCAAATTTCATTGAAATCGGACAATGATGAATTTTCCCGCCTTTTTTTGGCAGTCATTTTGAAAATGGCAATCAACGAACAATCCTGTAAAGTTTGGTTGAAATTGCTTCAGCAGTTTCAGAGGAGTTGATGAAAATGTGAATTTTCCCATAGGAAAAACTTAAACCTAAGTTCCGTGCTGGCGGCCATGTTGTTTTATCGGATTGGAACGAAATGACCAATCTTTGTACATCATTCCTGTTAAGTTTGGTTGAATTCGCTTCAGTGGTTTCAGAATGTGAATTTCCCATAGGGCCAATATGTTAAACTAAGTTCTGTGCTGGCGGCCAAATTTTTTGTCAAATCCAAATAAAATGAGCAATCTTTGTAAAGGACCTTTAGTACATCAATCCTGTAAAGTTATGTTGAATTTGCTTCAGCAATTTCAGAGGAGTTGATGAAAATGTGATTTTTCCCATAGGGTCCTATGTTAAACCTAAGTTCCGCGCTTGCAGCCATGCTTTTTATCGGATCGGAACAAAATGAGCAATCTTTGTAAGGGACCTTCCATACATCATTCCTGTAAAGTTTGGTTGAATTTGCTTCAGTGGTTTCAGAGGAGAAGATGAAAATGTGAATTTCCCATAAGGCCAATGTTAAACTAAGTTCCGTGCTGGCGGCCATGTTTTTTGTCGAATCCGACTAAAATGAGCAATCTTTGTAAAGGACCTTTAGTGCATCAATCCTGTAAAGTTATGTTGAATTTGCTTCAGCAGTTTCAGAGGAGTTGATGAAAATGTGATTTTTCCCATAGGGTCCTATGTTAAACCTAAGTTCCGCGCTGGCGGCCATGTTTTTTNGGACCTTCCATACATCATTCCTGTAAAGTTTGGTTGAATTTGCTTCAGTGGTTTCAGAGGAGAAGATGAAAATGTGAATTTCCCATAGGGCCAATGTTAAACTAAGTTCCGTGCTGGCGGCCATGTTTTTTGTCGAATCCCAATACAATGAACAATCTTTGTAAAGGACCTTTAGTACATCAATCCTGTAAAGTTATGTTGAATTTGCTTCAGCAATATTTCAGAGGAGTTGATGAAAATGTGATTTTTCCCATAGGGTCCTATGTTAAACCTAAGTTCCGCACTGGCAGCCATGTTTTTTATCGGATCGAAAGAAAATGAGCTATCTTTGTAAGGGAACTTCCATACATCATTCCTGTAAAGTTTGGTTGAATTTGCTTCAGTGGTTTCAGAGGAGAAGATGAAAATATGAATTTCCCATAGGGCCAATGTTAAACTAAGTTCCGTGCTGGCAGCCATGTTTTTTTGTCCAATCCGAATAAAATGAGCAATCTTTGTAAAAAAAACCTTAAGTGCATCAATCCTGTAAAGTTATGTTGAATTTGCTTCAGCAGTTTCAGAGGAGTTGATGAAAATGTGATTTTTCCCATAGGGTCCTATGTTAAACCTAAGTTCCGCGCTGGTGGCCATGTTTTTAATCGGATCAGAACAAAATGAGCTATCTTTGTAAGGGACCTTCAATACATCATTCCTGTAAAGTTTGGTTGAATTTGCTTCAGTGGTTTCAGAGGAGAAGATGAAAATGTGAATTTCCCATAGGGCCAATGTTAAACTAAGTTCCGTGCTGGCGGCCATGTTTTTTGTCGAATCGGAATAAAATGAGCAATCTTAGTCAGTCAGGGGTCCCACTGCATAAAGTAAAAACTTTTCACCAGCTTAGGTTAATTATTTTTACTTAAAGAAGTAAATAAAATCAGGATAAAATTTATTTACTTGTACAAGTAAATTTAGATAAAGTGCAGAGGTTTTCTCCCTTCAGTGTCTCATTATATAAATTTTCATAGCATAATTAATAATTTTTTATGAAAGTTTCATTTCTTATCTTATCTTTTAAGTAAAAATCGATGAGGGGCACAATATTTTTCTTGAGGCGCAAGCTAGCCAAAGATTAGTCCTTTGGGACTTTTAACAGCTGTTAATATTGAATTAAGTGGTCTACAACTTGCATCATTATCACATCAAGATTTATCACATGATGATGCTTGTAATTTAGTTTCATGTGGTCTGATAGGGTGAATAATGAGCCTGTAATAGGGAAAGCCCATTTTGGAATAAATATACTGCATATTTCAAAGCTTACTTGTATAAGTAAAAAGTTTTTACTGGTAGAGGTAAACATAATTTTTACTGCTTCAGGTAAATAAAATTGACTTTAGTAAGTGAAATGGTTTCACTTTATCCAGTTGGATCTCTGACTGTTAGTAAAAGACCTTTAGTGCATCAATCCTGTAAAGTTTGGTTGAATTTGCTTCAGCAGTATCAGAGGAATTGATGAAAATGTGAATTTTCCCATAGGGTCCTATGTTAAACCTAAGTTCCGCGCTGGCGGCCATATTTTTTATCGGATCGAAACGAAATGAGCAATCTTTGTAAGGGACCTTCCATCAATCATTCCTGTAAAGTTTGGTTAAATTTGCCTCAGTGGTTTCAGAGGAGAAGATGACAATGTGAAAAGTTAACGGACGGACGCCAAGTGATGAGAATAGCTCACACTGACCCTTTGGGTCAGGTTAGCTAAAAAACATATCAGGCAGAATAAAAAAAAATCTGTGTTTCCGCTAACCCAACCGACCCTAGATTTTTGGGGCTAAAAATGCCTACCCTAAAGTTTTTTTGGCAATTTTTAAAGAAGCACTGTTAAAGTCCAGAAGTTACTCTCTATATGTCTATGTAAAAAGTTTTAGAAAAAAAAATGCCTACCTACCGATCCTAATTTTGAGGACTATGATACTGGAAACACAGGTATTTTTTTTTAGGCCTCATGTAAATTTGTTTAGAATTGAAGGTCTTGCAGATTAACAGACCAAATTAACATTTGAGCTATTTTTGCTCACTGAACCTCTAAACTCTGTAAAACTTAAAAAATTTTAAGTATCAGGTGCACAATTATATCACCTGGAAGTTTGATTGGAATATCACTAACAGTTTTTAAGGAGTTCAAGATGAACCAATTGATTAAACTGAGAATAGTGTTACAAAAATTTGTACCATTGACCATATTTGTTGAAAATATTCCAAGTCGGTAAACAGGAAGAAGATGTCAGACAGAAATGAATTCAATAAGCACAATATGGAATCCCCATACTAAAGTCACATACAAAATTTCAAGCGGCTGTGATAAGTACTTGCTGAAAAAAGTGTTAGGAAAATTTATACCATTGACAGTATTTGTTGAAAATACTCCAAGTCGGTAAACAGGAAGTAGATATGTGACAGACCTGAATTCGATTAGCACAATATGGGACCCCATACTCAAGTCACATACAAAATTTCAAGTGGCTGTGATAAGTAGTTGCTGAGAAAAGTGTTACGAAAATTTTTACCATTGACAGTATTTGTTGAAAATACACCAAGTCGGTAAACAGGAAGTAGATATGTGACAGACCTGAATTCGATTAGCGCAATATGGGACCCCATACTCAAGTCACATACAAAATTTCAAGTGGCTGTGATAAGTAGTTGCTGAGAAAGTGTTACGAAAATTTTTACCATTGACAGTATTTGTTGAAAATACACTAAGTCGGTAAACAGGAAGTAGATGTGCGACAGACCTGAATTCAATGAGAGCAAGATGGGACCCCATACTTAAGTCACATACAAAATTTCAAGTGGCTGTGCAGTGGCGGATCCAGACTTTCTGCTAAGGGGGGGGGGGGCCCGACCAATATTTTTTTCAAAAGGGGGGCCCAGAACCCATTTTTTAAAAAAAATCCCTAGGAATTTTAAATATTTTCCGGCCTAAGGGGGGCCCGGGCCCACCCNTGCCAATGCTGTGATTTGTAGTTGCTGAGAAAAGTGTTACGAAAATTTTTTACCATTGACAATACATGTTGAAAATATTCCAAGTCGCTAAACAGGAAGTAGATGTCTGACAGACCTGAATTTGTATAAGCACAATATTATATGGAACCCCATACTAAAGTCACATACAACATTTCAAGTGACTGTGATTTGTGGTTGCTGAGAAAAGTATAACGAAAAAAAAGTGGGACGGACAACAACACCGCAAGACGACTAAAGTGATCCCTATATGTTGCCACACATTATGTGTGCAGGTGACACAGTAACATTTATATTCAGGTAAAATTCTGAGTGATATGTCTATCATGCAGGTGATTTATCTCTGTAAGTCTCCAGCTGAAATGTAGCATATATGCTTTAACAATGCCACTGTCCCCATGACCTGCAAAAAAAATATGACTGTTTTTGGTTACTTTTCTTACATCATGTTTTTATATGCATCCTTTCAGGGATTTACGGAACATGTAAAAAATGTGTCCGGTATGTAAAGATGTCAGGAGCCAAATTTTATTGCAATATGGTTACGATTGGACCAAATTCATAATACTACAGTTGTGAAATGTCATCAAATGACCCAGATAGCGAGAGATCCTCATAGATCACAGATATTGAATGCATTCGACTGTATGCATATTTTGATGGTCACAGTATTTAATACGGCTTAATACAACATGCGAAAATCTATGGAGTAAGATATCTAGTAATAGTATGAAAATCACCAGGTTTAAACACAAGCGTGATTTAAAGATCACTTAAAAGTTACTTGATATCCTAAAACAAAGAAATGAAGATCCAGAGAATTAATCTTTTTTTATTATGCTTCCCTATAATGTGCTTTGAGCAAGAAAAACTAAAATGAAAAGTAAATGAGGAGTTCAATTTTCATTTAGAGGTACATTTACCTTTTGTAAATAATACATTAATGAGATATAAAATAAAAAGCTGATAACAAATAATAAAGTAATTTGAAAGTAATTTGATTTTACAACTGTTCACTATTCTTTAAAATTTTGATGCCTTAAGTGCAAATAAATAGAAACAGTTAAAATCCTACAGTATTGATGTACCTAATTTTGCAAGTTGGGGTTACACATTTTATCCCGTCAAAAACTAGATTTTTACATGTACATGTGTAAGTATTATTTTGCAACTAATAACAAATAAACCCTTTAATAATTAGAAATATAATATTGAATGCTATATCAGTACAAAAATCTACAGCATTTTGTCATTAATTTGCAATCCTGTATTTTGGGTACCACGATTCTTGGTACATGTATGGGTTATGATAGGGATCTATTATATTTCCGTACTTAATTTTCAAGACTGTGTCAAAATGCATGAGTACTGTGATACAGTGTCAGTCGAACCTGTGATACAACGAGTACACATATACACCCATTACCCCATGCTGATGCATTGATATTTTTGAACTTGACCAGGTGCATAAGAACTGAGAGATACTTGACAAGAATTTGGACAGGTATCAGACAATCTTGGTTGCTAAGGCCTGCCTCAGAAGAACCTACATGTATTTTCAGACAGTATGACAGCAGGAAAGAGACGAAGAGATGAATCAGTAATCAAAAGTGCACTCACTGACCGCTCATCTCCTGAAATAAGTTACATATGTATTACGCATACAATATCTTTCTTGCTGTTACTATTTAATGATAATTATATTTGCCCCTGATTACTGTCGCTGTGCGATTGTTGTGTAGTGAATATGTGACAGTGACAGCAACCAGTTTTGTTTACCAGGTCAAGTCACCTTTTGTTGATGTACATTCTTTCACGGAGGTGTACCTGATATCTTACCACTATTATCGTTCATATCAAGGTGTATACATTATGAAAGTGTATTGACACAAATATATTATAATCCAGTTTAGTCGCAATCAACCCATATTCGACTAGTTACAATATTTCAGAAGCCATTTCATTTTGGAAGCCGCCATTTTCAGTCATGACGTCATTCATATGCATATCAGTCTCGTTTTGGTAACGGGATTGCCTCCATTCATGGAATTTCCTTGTGCAGTTGTGGACAAGATAGCCATGAAATTACACTTGTCCTCACTAGTTTGTGGTTTTAGTTCGATATTTTAATCAATGTATATTCCAAAGGATACAGCTGATAACGAGCACTAGTAATACGAGCGAAACTCCAAAGACCTCCAACGGTGTTGCTGGACTTGCTCTTTCGCCCTTCGGAGCAGTAAGCTCAGTAGAAAAGGGGGGATGGGGAAAATTATTACTACCGTAATATAGGGTTATTGCATGAATATTGGGGTACAATCTTAATAATGCTCATTTATTTCATTAATTTTACTGAAGACAATTTTAAACATAAAAGATGGAAAACAGACTCGCCACGAAAAAGTTATCACAGACAGACCATGCAGCAGGCTCCACTCTTCAATTTTCGATTCCTGATACGTGCAAAATATACCCCGTTATATAAAGTGGACATTGGAATGGTTTTTTTGTTTTGTTTTTTGTTTTTTTTTTTTTGATGTTGAAAATGAAGATTGCTTGTTCAAAACGTGATAAATAGCCGGATTATTAAATGTCATTTTGCATATCCTTTCGGAAATATTTTGATATGTATATCGAAATTGATGCCATTTGTTTTTTTCCATTATTTATGAATTCTACATTCAAGATGTGATAAACAGATTATAACATGTCCTTTTCCATATCGGCCCTCAGGTATCATCCCTCGACCCATATCGGCCCTCGGCTAGCGCCTCGAGGCCTCAACTTTTGGTTGCCTTCTTAGGAAAATATTATGTTGCTATACAATAATAAACATTATTGATGATGTTACAATAATGATTTCTCTATCGGAATCGCACCTATTGTTCGCACTTGTCCGAAAGCGGGATACAGATTAACATGCATCATATGCTTTGATCGTCTATGTATATCACCTATTTGTAGACTGTTGAGAATTAGACACACGGACTCAGTTCAAGGCTAGGTGTTCATAGTTAATCTAGTAAGGCGGTTTTATAAGTAAGAACCACAAGAAGAACATGTTTTATTACACATTTATACGCAAATTGTACCATTTTGCATATGTAATAACCGAATGAAAGTCTGACCGATATCCGTGTCCGGGGCAGATAACAGACTGTTATCTGCCCTGTTTTGATGACGTCATCTAGCAACGTAAACAAAATATGGATGAAGCCGAAGCTTGTTCCCGTTTTAATAGTGTTTTGAATATATAATTAAAAGTCAGAATTTGTTGGTGCCTTAAAAATGAAATACCAAAGGAAAGCCTTTTTGATGCTGAAATTTTCAAACAGTGGCTTCAGATCGTAGGTGAACTCCGTAAGATTTCATCAAGTCAAGACTGACACCGTAGTTTTACATTGTTATTCATGGCAACATTTTTTTCATCTTTCAGATGAGAAAGATGCAGTTTTTGAACACTACTTGATCCGTTCTATTCAGGCATCTCCCAACAGATTCATGTACCATACATATTGCAAAAAATAAAAAAAGAAGTGGAAGGGAGGGGGTTAATCTGAGTTTGCCTAAATTTTGTCCGGCATTTTAAAAGCAAAATAAACATGTAATTGTTTTCTTGTAGCTTGCAACATTCCCCCGTCAAATATGTGATAAAAAGATTATGACATGTCTCTACCGATATCTGCCCTCCGCTACCGCGTCGGGCAGATATCAGGTTTCGGGACTGATATCAGGGCAGATACCGGAATAGACATGTAATAATTTATACTTATTTATGTGTAATTATCTTATTTTCAAGTTACCGGTAGTTATTTTGCACAAAAAATGTTAGACAGACTTTCCAGTCCGACTCAATCATTTTCAACAAGAGCGGAAGAATACCTTAGCGACACAACCTTTGTGTTTTATAAAATAGAAAGAAAAGAGACATTGCGAATAGATAACGGGATTTTCGAGTCAATTGTACCCTTTTCATTGTACAAACCCCAATTTTGCCGAAAGTCGCACAGTGTGTTTGATTTCACGGTCACATTATTCGACTGTGTACAGAAGTTGAGATATACATGTATTTCAGGAGAAACAGAAGTTGAGAACCACGGTATATTTGGCTGGAGCGAAACAAGAATGTGTTAAACCTACAATTACTGGTAGGACCTGTACTGACTCGGGTAAGTGAAGTAAGACATCGGATTACATATATATAACATTACGTATAATATTACTTCACAAAAGCCTTTTAAGAGAAAAAAATACATATGCATTGGCCAAACATGACTATATGCAGCATAAAGTGCATGCGAGTCTCATAGAGCTTACTTTTGACTTATAAAAAAAATACAAAGACCCGAGGACAGTATGAAATACACATTGCAGATTTTCATATGACAATACAAGGCGCATTAGAAAACCAAACATATTGTAGAAAAGCACATAAATGGCACTACTACTATAACTGGTTTTGGAGAATAAAGATATATATATATATAACAACATGACAAATGTCGAAACATCTACGATATAACTGGTTTTGTCCTTTGCAGGTGCCACACATGAAGCAAATAATGCTTACCCTTCCGGTATACCTGATGATAATATAGTTTTTGTGGAGATAGCTTTATTTTTGTGATGTTATAATTCTTTCCCGTTTCTTGTGTTCATCTTTATTGGTCCAGTTGTCACCGTTTGTATAAATGCCTTTTATTTGCACTATGTGTTTTTTTCTCTTTTTCATTTTTATTTTTCCTTCTTTCTTGTTGCTTTGATGTTCATTTACAGATGTAACATGCACAGGCATACGTACTGGTTATATATCAGATACATTGGTAACTTTCTATTGATATCCAGCAGTCGTTATAATTTAGAACAGAAACTTCTTTTCTCGTATACCTATCTAGTAAAAAAGCGAACTCGATTTTAACCTAAAGTTATCAGAGTTAACGTTACCTTTGAAATTAAAAACATCATGTATTTGATTTCAAAGTAGTGTAGAAAGACCAATTTCTACACCAACCAACTTTTCAATAGGACCGGGTGATAAAGGTGACATATAATATTAAAAATGTTATTTAATAGTGAAAACACGGATCGTCTGAGAATTTCTTTCTCCAGAGATACCACAGTGCCACCAAAGTCCAGCGATGGATTAGCAGACCTAGCTTTGCCAACATTGTGGAGCAGCGCAGGCGGAGCTATGAGGATAATGCTGCCCAGAAGAAGGAATAAAGAATACATGTATAACTCATTTAAGAAATAGTTCTGCAAGAGCAAATCGAGGAATGATGGCCTCCACTGAAGACAGAGCAAACTATGTCAACAGGACGACGAGAATATTCTAATCGGAGACACGATCATGGTAAAAGAGATCATGAATGTCTCTGTTAACTCACTATGGATGAGAGTTTGAGGGCAATACAGCCGAATGGCAAAAGGGAAGTTGGTTTATTAAGCTCGTCGAAGGAAATAACCAACAAAAATTTCAAACGCAAAGAGGTCTTTTCCGAAATGGAGCTTAAATCTGTTATAACACTCGTGAAAAGTTGTTGCATTACCAAGTCCTCAAGGTTAAAAACAGATTGATATGCTCGAGTATAGGTGGAAAGTGATATTAAAGATGTATGATTGAAGACCAGATCACTATCACTGATTAGCGCAAAACACTAAAAGATGTACTTATTATTTGGCACGGTACTGAATCGTGTTTTATATCTGAACCAGTACAAGCAGGGAAGGTAAATGGTGAATAAAAGGATATGGAGTAAATGTACATGAGACAAAGTCTCTACAAATACATGGTGAAAAACAAGCAAAGGAACAACAGTTTAAATTTGATACTATTTAACTTTCCATTGTAGTCTCACCCAAGACCATAAAAAATTCGAGAGAAACAACATCAACATCGAATTCAAATCATTTGGCTATGATGGTGTGAAGAGGATGTGATGTGATGGAGGATCTCCAGGTTTACCCCTCAGGATCTCAAATATCATAGGCATGAGGTACATAGATCTCCTGATCCTGCCCAGGAACAGCAAGCAACTTTACTGCTGGATTAATTATCTGTCGCGACTCTTGAGCTCACAAAACACAATGTGGTCACAAACTCTTCTTCCTGCAACTGCCTGTCTCACCATTCCAGACAGTAGCATACGGTAGATTGAAGTCAGAACCGGGATGCCTGTCAAAGGATGTCATAACAAGAACTTTAAAAATGAATGAGATTATATCATTCATTATGTACACGAGTTTTTTATGGTGTCTATCTAGGGCTTGCAAGAATGCGTACAAACCACATAGAGTGGTTTCGCCGTGACTTTCAAGTGTGCAAACTGAGACTGCAATGAATCAGTTAGCTTTGGAGAGGTTAGTATAATGCTTGGAGAAGAAAGCGAGGTAGATAACAAAAAAAAACCACAAAACAAAACAAAAAAAAACAAAACAAAACAAAACAAAACAAAAAACAAAAAACCATCGTGTTGATCGATAAAGACAAAGAGAGCTTCGAAGCAAGCAAATTGTCACCTTTGCGACGGTGAATTGGATGGGGACAAGGTCCGCGACCACGATAACCTCAATTGCAATTTTCAGCCACTGAAGTATCGTCTATACCACATTCTCATTGGGTATAATGATCATATGTTGTGAATTAGTATGGGTTTTACTACCAGACCAATTACAGAGGGGAGCCGGGGTGGGGGGTGGGGGTCTCATCCCGGAATCCCGACTTTATTTTTTTTCTGAATCCCGAAATCCCGAACTACAAAGAGACTTAAAGACTGATGAAATCCCGATTCTCGGTGAATTTATTTCCCGAAATCCCGGGCTTAGTTCATTTGAGACGGGTCAGAGAGGCAGACTGCCTAACGAATGATCTGGAGGACAAGGTAATAAAATCCCGAAATCCTGAGCTTTAGAAACATCTAATTTCGACATTTCGAAATAAGGCCGTCCCCCTCATTACATCCCGAATACGAAAATAACATACACCAGTTTCTCTAAGAATTAATTTTACGATGAAATTCATTGACTCGATGAGATTCATGCAGGCAGAACTCATGAAATTTTGGCGGTAAATCCTACACAGGATAAGTTAAAGGCAGTGCACAGTTTGGGCGATCGTTACGAACTGGTCAGGAGGAGATTGCTTGATAACGAGGGAAACACCTATACCACCTCATAGGGAGTTAACCAACACTGTAAATATACAATATATGTACATTGTCGGAAAATATAAAATTTATTTGACGAGCTTTAGAAACAGGTAGAAATGCGAGGTTTACCGAGCATTTCTCGCCTGTTTCGCAGCGATATATTTCCGACAATGATCGTATATTGTTTTTATCCTGCAATCATTTAAACCCTATTTAAAAATGCATTTTCTTTGTGAAGCGGGACCAGGAAGACAGTAAACAACTTCGGCCATTTTGGTATAATCCCTGACGCCATAAGAGAATTTACACTGTGACGTCAAAGTATTCGAGGTTTCAAACCAGTCGTCCTGTCTTTTCTCCGTTCAAAATCGCGGACAGGCTACCAGTCTATCCTACGAATACGAAAAAAATATTCTTAGGGTCGTATACGTCTAGTAAATACCACCATTGCAGGATAAAACAAAAACACCAGTGACGAGGACTATAGACAAACTCAATGTGTATTAAAGGAAATCGTTTAGACGCCAAAACGGTAAGGTTGGTAGACTACCGATATTGGATGTGTTATACCGCCTACCGATTTTAAATAATATTCTACTGATGTGCAAAACATTGCTACTAAAACCTGAACTGTAAAAAAAATCAGAAAGATGTACGTATTTATCATAATTTTAAAGCGACAAAATGCATCCTTTTGATGAGCTTCTGTTGGGAACTAGTTAGGCAGCACGAAAATATGTCAATCATTGAACATATATATGTGTATTTCAGAAAACAAACTACCGAAGTTACTGTGAATATTTTTCTGCATATGCGCATTTCGACAACTTATGTCTCTTCAGTGCAGATAAAATCAAAACATTTGGAAGTCCATAAATCGAAATACGTGGAAAGACTGATAGAGAACAAACAAACAAAAAGATTTAAAGAGAAGCCAAAATCGGCTAAAACACAAAATGATGCAGAAATGTTCACATAAACAAAGTAGTTGCACTAACTGATATAAAAAGTTAGTACCCTCAAAATGTTTGCCCTCTTTTAACACTTCTGACGAGAAGGACCGGCCAACTTACCGCGTCTTGATAAAAAAGGTTGTCAGGTATGGAACTACCACAATATTTCCATGGAAAGTGATGTGGCCATCAGGGAAGTCTGTATGGCACATAATTGATTTGAGTCTGTACGTTACTTCACAGTATAACGAAGCCACCCTCAAAGCTATCGTGGCTAGA
This sequence comes from Modiolus philippinarum, assembly GCA_002080025.1. Lineage (NCBI taxonomy): Eukaryota > Metazoa > Mollusca > Bivalvia > Mytilida > Modiolidae > Modiolus > Modiolus philippinarum. The sequence goes on from MJUU01040902.1 coordinate 114,214, forward strand.
TGTGAGCTATTGCTTGATCCCAAATGTGTTGAGAACGTTTGAGAATACCCAGATGTGTTACCATGAACTCCTATTTATATGACAAGACCAACAACCTTTACATATTTATTTAAGACAACACTAAGCCTTTTAAGTACTTGACCTGTCTCGACTCTATCAACCCTACGGTAGTGCTATGACAGATCTTGGCATTTCAAGTTGATGCAACCGAAGGGAAACCGAGACCGTTTTGAAGTACACCGAGGACTATGAATATAGATCCATGGAAGAATATGATTGGGATATCCTCAAAGAAGTTCATAACCTCATAACGACAAGCCGCATAGAATGAGGAGATCAACCAGTTGTACGCCAGTACCTGACCTGAACAAACATATGAAGTACATGCCCCACTACAGGAATTTTAAGTTTTGGGATGGGTATGGAGCACACCAAAGTCTAGCGCATTATCTGATTCAAACATTCCCCATGGCTCAAGCAATAATTATGTTGATCTAAACAATCATATTTGTACCATTGCAGAGACCCGCTCCGAGAGAGACGTCTTCAAAATTATGATCATCTTAGGAAGCTTGGCGATCTCCGGATTTTCATTAGAGAACAATTAAAAAAATCTCTGAGTTTTCTTCACTGTGAATCTAGCAGCCGTTTAAGAGGTCCAAATTCAGGTTCTACAAGTCTGTCTACTAAGGATCTTGCATTTTGGATATTTCAAAGATTTTGATGTATAATTTTGTATATGTGTCTTCGCTTTTCTTTTTTTCCCCGTACTCAAGTGTTGTCCTTGTTTCTCCCAAACGTTTAGATTTTATCTGCACTGAAGAGACACAAGTTGTCGAAATGCGCATATGCAGAAAATAAATTCACAGTAACTTCGGTATTTACTTATTTCTTAGTGTTTCCGATGTTGCCATGGATTGTTCGTTCTTTTGACTGACGGTTCTGTTCTCACTTACTTTCCAGTATGCTTTCGTGAGGAATATGTATGGTGACAACACTGGCTGATTTAGGAAAAGTTGCACACTTCTAACTTCCTGCCAATCATCTCTCAGTCATTATCACCGGCGTGAACAAGAAAGTATTTTGAAATCTTCAAAGTGATGGCAAAGTTCGTGGAGGAGTTAAGAAGACTGTCAAGTATGACATCGTCTTTACGGATTACAATCGATGCCTTACAACGCAACATGAGATTCGTAGTCATACAAACGACATCATAAGCCACATCTACCAGTCTATACCAAAGACTAAGTAGTCAACAAGGTCGCTCTCTCGACAAAAGACGACAAGAGCCACAGCATACCTGACGACGTCAACACCTTGGGTCACGGCCACTACCTTTTATATGTGATAAAAATGGATGAAAGTAGACGCAAGTCCACTAATCCTCTCGGCACAGGGACATATTCATCACTATCAGCAGAGAGTGGCTCTAACTACGGCAAACCATGTTTATTCACAGTCCACAGAGCAGAGAAGAACAAGAAGCTGAGTAGATGAAATTAATCGATAACTATTATACAGTTCTACAAACCTTACAAAAATTGATCTCGGGACCGAGATCTGAATAAATGAGTTGCATAGAAGAGTCGAGATCTAAATAAATGAGTGACATAGAACAGTAACAATCCTATCACAAACTGTTTTGATTTTAAAATATCATTATCTAAAAAGAAAAAAAATATCAGTTTATATGGGTTTCCAGATTGTTTTGATTCGATCGGCATGGAAGGGACTTAATATGTCAAAATGGCCATCAACAGAAGCTAGTTAATTGTCTGATACTACTGAAACAAGCTGAACAAAATTTTACAGGAATGATTCATGGAATGCCTGAAATTTAGTTAATTTTTGCTTTTATCTTCCATTCGGACTTTTACGGCGGCATTAATTGTAGAACAGAGACTGCTCATCTCCTGGCTGTTTAAGATGTTTTTGGTTTTTTTTGCATCCAAATTTGCATACTAATAGTAAACTTTTCTGGTTTCTTTTTTAAACACAATATGGAATCTTCTCTGAATTCTAGTTTACTTGTAGATTTTTTTTTGATAACTTCAATAAATGGCTTGTTATTTGATACATCTGTAATTACTCTTCACCAATTCTGATGAGAAAGAACATAGAACGTTTTGTGAACTGTCTTTGAAATCGAAAGACGTCGTTCCCTTTTGGACTCATATGCCTGAACTTGGTATTCACTTATTCATACGTTGGATATTTGTACAAACTACTTAAGAATCAGATGACTTTGTTTGTTTTCCCACCAGTACTATGACGGATTAATCCACACCTGAGCCAGCTTCTCATAGAGTGATTATGGATGGACTTGTTCAGAAAATTAACAGACTTGTGTCTAATTAATACACCATGGCCAATGACTAATCCAGGAAATCAAGTGGTGCACGATCAACTTGTAGTTCATGCTGATTTGTGTTAATCAAACAAAAAGCCAAAGCTGAAGTGGCTAATTAGAAACTTGAATACATAAAGGGAAATCTAACTTTCTAACTGAAAATTAACAATAAAGGGATACAAATACGTGGTAAAACAAAGCAATGAAACAACGCTTTCATGTAAATGAAAAGGCTGAATACGAAGCGTCGTGTATTATTCAGAACGCTAAAATCGGCAAAAAAATCTTGTCCGTAAGAAAAGAAGCTGCCATTGCTGTGGCTGAACTTCAGGCAATTTAGAAAACTTCAGAGGAAGATAAACTGAGTGCCAAAAGTATGGATCAGGAAATTAAACTTAGACATGTTAGATTAACAGAGCAAAACGTGCTGAGGCAGAATGGTATTCTTAACCAATGAAATCAAAGATGAAATTCCAATTGAACGAGCACAAAGCAACCTGATGGTAATGTAATGATGATATGCGACAAGTTCATGTAAATGACACTTATGATACATAGACACTTAAAACCAACCAGAATATTTGTTGTAAATGAATTCAAGGATTCACAACCGGTTCAGGCTCATCAGATTCCTTCTAATTTGAATTTTAACTTAAATAGTGCTCATGTAAATACTGCTAATGATGGATTTTTCTTAAATTCTCTTCGAGAAAGACACATTGAAATTAAGATTTTGTAGGTATGATGATTGTCCTAACCGTGACTTAGCTTTAAAGAACATGTAAAAGTCTGTTGTTAAAGCCTCAGCGCTGATGGAATGGACTTTACTCTCTCAGTTTGCTGGAACTGAGTCTTATGAACAGGCCAAAAGCATTAAATTTTCAAAATCCTGTATTGCTTCACTTGCACCTGAAAGTGCATGGAATTGTCTCGATTAAAGGTATGGAGGAAAAGACAGAAAACGGATTTGCAACACAAGCTTTTAAATTTTACATATAGGAAGAACACAGAAATGTTGCATGTTTTATATTGCACAAGAGTAGTGAAACAAATTAAAGACTAACTGACTATAGAATGAAGGTCCATATGCTTTGAAATCAGCCCAATCTGGCCATTGCTACATCAGGTTTACGTAAAACCGCAAATAGCTGAATATTCGTATGGGAATGGTGTTTATGATTTTTTTCCAACAACTTATACGTAAATGATGTTCTTTCTTCTTGAAGTAATTCTGACACATCAATCGTTTTTCAAACTCAGTCAACTTTGAATTGGCGATCCTACGTAACACACAGCTGTTACCAAATGAAAGCTTCGTTTCCGAAAAGCTGTGACTGGAATGGACAATTACATTAACAACTCAACTCTAGAAAGAATACCAAAATACAAAAATATCATATTTGCATAATGGACAGTAAAAGTTGCTGTTCTATCCACGAGTTTCAAAGAGTAACCTCATATTTGGAACAAGTGCAAATATATGGAAATATGTCTTCGGAATTAAGTTTCGAGATCTCCCAGTCTTTTTTGTTGCTTCTGAAAAAGCAGTGGCTTCGTTTGCAGATATTCGAGCTATTAATACCGATCTTAAACAAGACATCGGATTTTTCCTTGGGAAAGTTAAAGTAACACATAGGCATGGCCACACACTTCCGAGGATAGAGCTGTTCGAAGCTATGCTCGGAATAGAGATTTGATAATTGATAAATTTGACATCGACTATGTAAGGAGAAGTCAACAATAATCATAAACACAGAAATACACAGGTACGACTTGTTATCGTCCAGTCTGACGATTTGCTTCCGTCTAATTCGCTCTTCGCATCCATGACCTCTAGATTTTAGTCTTTACTGCCATATTCATGATGTTAATGCAAATGTTTGGACGTAGCTATTTAGTGGGTCTCTGTGATATTGATCTGCCGATTTAGCTAACGTTGGGATGGACTTGTGCTTGACGAAATTGTAGTAAATGATAGCAACAGTTTTTTTCTGAGTTTCACAAATACAGATCCTATCGTTGTTTACGTTTGTCTTTTGTCTTATTTGTGTTTTTCCTTTGTAGTTCCCTGGCAGATTGTAGCAGGTAATTATAATCTTCAGCCATTGTAGATGTTTCCTGCTATCTCTTTTTATTTCATCATGGTCACCAACGCCAAAGTCTGAAGATGCGTCCTTTCCATAAATCAGTCGTTGATGCGAATCCGATGTCGACAACAAGTCGTTCAGCACTAAGAAATTCTTATTCCGGTAATGGACTGAGTAGAAAGTGGGATATCATGAATAGATTATCCTCTTGGCACCACCATTTTCGATTCTCGTAGAGGAAATGCATTGGAGCTACCAATAGATGATTCCCTTTGGCACAGAATAAAAAATCGTCCTGGCTCAATGAAACATTTCCGTTACAAAATACCCAAGTTGAATGCAAATCATTAATGTATTTTGTTATGACGTACACGTTTTTCAGGGAATAACCTCTCATCGGCAACACTATAAGAATCAATTAATATGGAAAACTATAATCCAGAGTGTCAGAAACAA
>MJUU01040902.1:120068-136162 GCA_002080025.1 Modiolus philippinarum
AATTAAATATATTCAACGGGATACACGAGGATATACAAGAAGTACCCATACATAGTCATGACATTTTGTTTTCTCTGGTCTCCAGAGTGTTGACACTATAATCCTTTCCGACAGCTTTTTAATCCGGCCGCAATCTTGGACCCTACGTGCAAAAATATGAACACACTATACTATCGAAATTTTAGACTTTTAGCTTGTCTTGATATAGACAGACTGTCGATTTGAAAAGCATAGTCTGGGAATTTTTTATAGAAATAAACATTGTGTTAATTAATATACTTGTGTTATTTCCATCAAATCGTGTGCTAAAACTGTTGTTCTTCTAATTTGAAATTCCTTTGTTTTCATCATAATCACATTCCGAAAGAGCGCTCAATTATTTCTGTCCGTCACTTTAACGAGTAAAATGCAACTGAGACGAAGTCTTTACAAATACATGAATGGTGAAACCAAGCAATGGAACAACTCATTTGTTCTTCATCTGAATTTGATGTACAGTCAAACCAAAGGCTTTAGCTATTCTTATCTTAATTTCTATTCCGACCCTGGTTTTCAAAAATCAGGTCGGAAAGTTAGGTGCATTATTGGTGCCCAATGGAATACCGTCTGTCTACTGAAATAACACGAAGTGTTCAAATTGTAACAAAAAATACTTCTCGATAGTGATCTTTTATATGATAAGTGCCTGGTGAAGAGTCACGAAGATCCGAAATATCACACAATTGTATATTTATTTTTTCTTCTTTTGTGTTTTATAGTTACTTTATTTGTTGTAATTATAACAAAAACATATACAAGTATTACATATTAATAAGTATAAATGTTTATTTTTTCTTGTCTATTAACTTTGTATGCATGACGGACAATTGTAGGTTTGTTTATTATATTTTTGTTATTTCTTGGAATTTTGTATTTTTATGCCCTCGCCGTTAGGCGACGGGGGCATTAAGTTTTACCCTTGTCCGTACGTACGTCCGAAATTTTTGTCAAAGATTTCTCAGCTTGTGTATGCAGGAATGATTTGATATTTGGTCTGAAACTTTGGTATGATGAGTTGTACCATGTCTCCCCTTTTCAAGTCCGTCACTCATCTACTTCCTGTTTGCCGACATATCTGTATGGCGAGGGCATCCGTGTCCCATCGACACATTTTCTTTTTTGTGAATTATCTATTGATTTTTGACATTGTGTGCTGTGCCAAACATCAAGCTACAATAAGCTTCAAGATAGAACAGCTGCGTTCCCATAGCAATACGTTGTGAATAATTTTTTTGTGTGTGTGGTCATAGACGTATTATGATAAATCTCTGTGTTTTGATTTTTACAAAATTGAAATGATTGGTTTAAATCTTAATTATAAATGAAAATTATAAATCGATTATTGACATGTGAAAGAGAGCGTGACTGTAGTGTTTACAAATGGCGACAGATCATGAATTATGACAGGGATATGGTAAGAAAGTTATGGATATTGTAAAAATGATAAATCCTGGTTATTGTTCAGTTGAATTTAGTATTAAGAATGTTATGATTTCTCGTTTTAAAAGGTGGTCATCGTATTTCTAAATGACTTTATTAATACCGTAGCTATTGAGCTGTTTTAACCATACATGGACACACTATCTCTATTAAAGTCAAGTATTTTTAAGTTGTTGTTTATAAGGTCAACTAACAGGACGATTTACACATACGGAAAGGGTAAGAAATCAAAGTTCATTTGAATAATATACACATTAATTCTTCTGGAACGATATTAAATAACTATAAAACACAAACCTACTTTTTGACTGCTTTTAAAAGATCAAGTGATATGCATGTAGGTATTTTTTGTACTCTTAATATTATCGACATATAAATGTTGTATATAATCATTTTATTAATTAATTTATTTATTATTTTATTGATTTATTTATTATTATTTTTATTATTTTTTGCAGTTTTTGGCCGGTTTGCACGGAGTTCAAATCCGGGTTATAGTATGGTGAATGTCGGGCGGGCGGGCGAGCGTCGGGCGGGGAAAATAGGGTACCTATTTTGTGAAATCAACTCCTCCTACAGTTTTCAACCAGATCTTTAAAACTTTACAGAATGTTTCTATNTATATTGAAGATGTGCACCTGACTTTTTGGAATCATTTCGGAATTTTTTTCTCACTTTTCCGGACTAAAGAACTTAGTCATTTTTATCAACATTTTTAACAGCGGGTACCTATTTTGTGAAATCAACTCCTCCAACAGTTTTCAACCTAGATCTTTAAAACTTTACAGAATGTTTCTATATACATGAAGATGTGCACCTGACTTTTTGGAATCATGTCGATTTTTTTTATACTTTTCCGGACTTAGGAACTTAGTCATTTTTTATCGAAATTTTAACAGCGGGTATCTATTTTGTGAAATCATCTCCTTCAATTTTCAACCCAGCTCATAGAAACTTCACAGAATATATCTATATATATAGAAGATGGGCACCTGACTTAATGGAAGTATTTCAGAATTTTTCGTATTTTTCTAGTCTTTGGAAGTTAGTTATTGTTATTGATATTTTCTAAAGAGGCAGGGACTATACATTACATTACATTATAATGTATAGTCCCTGAAAGAGGGTACCAGAATTGTGAAATCTAGTCCTCCTACAGTTTCCTACGAAGATCCTTGAAATTCAAAAGCATATTTTATGTGGCCCACATAAACCCATTTACTTTAAAAGTAAGGAACCCATAAAACAAAATCCCCAAAACGCAACCCGGCCATTTGAGTCTTTGACCCATTTTTGAAATGGAGTAGTTAAATAGATTTTTCATGCAACCATACACAAAACGACATGTCCGAACTTCCTCAAACCACGCAATGATGCTGACAATACTTTGTCACTATTTATTTTTTGTGTTTAGACGACGGGGGCATTAAGTTTTACCCTTATCCTTTCATACCTCCTAATATGTTCATCACATATTCCTCGATCTGCCTGTGTATATAGATTGACTGAAGGTTTAAGTACGAATTGTACCATCCCTCCCCTTTCAAGATCTATTCCCAAACTACTAGTACAACCTGTATTTGATATATCTTGATGTTTCAGAGCAGTTCATGGCAGAATTTTCTGGTCAAAGAAATCTCGGTCTATAGATGTAGTTCGTCTAAACAGAGCTTGTTTAGTCTGGTGATTTGTTTCGTGTTTCCCATTTACATAATACAGGTCAGTGATTCACCTTTTTCTTCTAAGTGATTGATATTTTAATTAAAATTTTCTTCAAGGGTCTCCCTGCTTATTGTGTGTAGTGATTATTTGATATAGTATGAGCTTTAGTAAACTGGGTTTTTCCATGTATCACCTTTCCAGATTGGTCACTTATCAACTTCTTTGTTTGCCGAATTGGAAACGGCGAGAAGATCCAAGTCCCATAGATACATTTTCATCCATTTAACTGGATGCTGAATTTTGTGGGGGAAATGCCAGCAGCGAACGAAACTGACAAATTCTTATGCGGGATATTTTCCATACAAGTTAATGCCTGGTTTAAATAAAAAATCTGGGGCCGAGTGAAATCCATAGGTAAACTCTTTCTTAAAATCAATTTGCTGCTGCCAGACACCCCTTTTAAGGGAGGTTGATGACAGACAAGTCATGACACTATATTATGCTCACGTCTGTGCATGGTGATTAGCCCGGGAACAGTATCTGTGCATCATGACAAGATCAGACACTTTTCATTTTTCCTTATTGCAATTTTTACCTGTTGAATATTGTCCTGCTGATGAACTTACGCATAGTAACTGCCTTTTTGGGGTACAGATTGCAACTTGTGCTAGTAATATTAGATTTATGGAAAGTATTGGTGGATTTCATTCCATATTTGTTTGAGTTCTAGGGTAGGTGCATCTTACATAATTCTGGTCAAAATTTGCAGTTCAAAACAATAAATGCAACAGCTTCATAATCATGTATGCTTGTAGGCTAATTTGTTTCGAATGCAACATCCACATTTTGCATATAAAATACTGAATTCGTTCCTTTTTTGTAGAATCAACATTAAAAACAATGGACGTCGTACTGAATTACGCTGACCAATATTTGTTGACACCATACGTATACCCATCAGACTGGCCAGAAGACAGCCCACTTCGACAGATCATCAGTTTGTTTCTTGTGATAAATGTTGGCGGATATGCACTGTACTTCATTGCTGCTTCTCTCAGTTATGTCTTCATATTCGACAAACGTCTAATGAAACACCCTCTGATATTGAAGGTATGTAGATTGGCATTCATATTACCACAGCCTATGTCTCTTCAATTTGAGAAAACCCCAAAATCTGTAGATTAATTGTATCGTCCCCCTCAATCCTACTATATTACTAGAAATAGATTACGATAGGCATGTGTCGTTACTAGCCAAAAACAGAAGGAGTGCTAGATAAAGATTTCATATTTTACGAAAAGATATGGATCAAATGAAAATAAGACCATGAAACATATATTAACTCCAAGTGAAATAAATGAATGCATTGTGTAAGTCGTTTTGAAATTGTCGTTATTTTCAGTCTGGGGAAATTTTATCAAGTTGGATCCCATTTCAGGATATTGGCAAGCAAAATTGTGTTTGAATTATTTCACTTGTCGGTAGTTATATATGATTTCCATGTTTAAACAGCTTTAACAATCAACTGGTGGGCAAGAAGTTAATAAAAGACGATTAATCCAACAACTGTTCTATATGTCAACAATAATGAAAAATAGCATTAATATTTTGAAATACATGCCCACAAGATCTATCAACTCAGTCCATCACTATGGAAAAACAATTGCAAAAAAAAAACAAAAGAAAACAAAACGTGTCCAATAATTTGAACCAACTACACAGAAACAAGAGTAAGTTTCGGTGCTCCGTGTTGATCATCCTTTCCTAAGCATGTATTACAAAATTCACAAATAAACGGTGTATGAAATGTCAACAGGCCCATTTAAAAATCTTAGTTCCGACTAAAATATGATATTTTGTATTCTTAATTGCACAGCCTGTAAGTTCATTCAAGTTGAACTTCTTAGAACAGTCTTTGCTTTCGATATGTGAAAGATGTTTGATACAAGAAATCTTTTCAGTGACTTATTTTGAATGTGGAGGACAAGTAATTCTTTTGTTTATAGAGTGGGGTATTTTTTTTTTTCGTACATCTGCTCACTTGTACATAAGTTTGTATGTATGAGGATATGATAGACCATAATATCTTACCATAAGGTGCATCATAATTAACTTTGGTTCAGGTTACAAATATACAAAAGGTGTAATAAATCTTTTTTTTCAGAATCAGATAAGACTGGAAATACTTTATACCTGCCAATCCATTCCTATGATGAGCTTACCTACTATAAGTATCTTTTTCCTGGAGGTCAGAGGTTACAGCAAACTCTATGACAATGTCAGCGACACAAAACTTGGTAAGTTTACCATGCAATAAAGAAAGACATTGTTTGCCTGTAATGGGTGGATTTACCGGAGTAAAAAAGAATGAAATTGGATATTGGATATTGACAGATGGATCTATGATAGAATGATATGGTCATTGATACATTTCATTCTCTCTTTCAAATTTTAGATTTGTTTTAAAATGGCTTTCAGAATCGATTGCTCATATTAATTATTACTTATTTTCATTTTAATAACATTAATAGTAAAGATCTTGGTATCTTTCTGTAAAAAAATTGGAGCTTTATCTCTGTGCATACTATATTGAAATCTATTATTTTGACACCAATGGCACGTCAAACGATTATGAAATTTTCAGATTTCTGATAAAACCGAATTATTAAGTTATTGCAAAAGGTGAAAAAAAGAAGGAAACTTCCGTTATAAAACTTTACAATCACAACCTGGTCATTTAATCCAGGGCTGTGACATTTATCTATAACTTTACCATACTATCAAATTGGATGCAGAAGAAAACACCTCTTTGAAACAAAAAAATATTAATATTAATTTGGTATTAAAAAAATGAAAGGATTTGGATTCAGCATGTATATGTTTACTTGTAGGTTGGTTTGGGATCATCATCAGTATTGTGACCTTCATACTGTTTACAGATATGTGTATTTATTGGATTCACAGAGGCCTCCACCACAAGACAATATATAAATATATTCATAAGCCTCATCACAAATGGAAAGTCCCAACTCCTTTCGCCAGCCATGCATTCCATCCAGTTGATGGCTTTCTTCAGAGCTGTCCATACCATATTTATCCGTTTTTATTTCCTCTTCACAAATTTACATACTTGGGACTGTTTGTATTTGTTAATTTTTGGACAGTATCTATACATGATGGGGACTACAGAGTGCCGGACTTATTTAAACCAATGGTGAATGGTTCAGCCCACCACACAGATCATCATTTGTTTTATAACTTCAATTATGGACAATTCTTCACATTGTGGGACAGAATAGGAAAAACTTTCAGGAATCCAAGTGCGTTTGAGGGCAATGGCCCAATGATAGAAGCATTGAAGTCAATAAGTTTGACAGACGAAAATAAAAACACAGTGAAAGAAAAAAGTAGTTAACATGTGCACCCTCCAACAATTCCAAAATGTGATATATAGAGATCAAATGATAATATTTACTGATTTTCTGTTGTATTTAAAATCCCAAGCATAATTCGAATTTGGTTTAATTTTTAAAATAAAAGTTGAATGTAGTATCAGACTCTGATGATGGCATTTTGCATAAATATCTCCACACAGTAAAACATATTTGATAGACAGGGTGGTATAATGTCTAACGTTTTTAATTACTTAAATATGGGATATTGAGAGGATATTATTCTGGACGAATCAATTAATTTAATTCGCTTTGACTTCTCTTGACCTGATATACTGCCAATATTTATACTATTCCGAAAACCGTTCGGGAAGTTTTGAGTTTGTTTTTCTTCCATAGTGTGAGTGTTTTAAAAACACACTGTTCCTCAAGCTATCTGGAAGATTAGCAGGGAGCACTCCTTGGCCCATCTTTCTAAATTACGTTTTGTCTCCTTTTCGTTTTCAAAACAGTGGTTTGTATAGTATTGGGGTTTTATTTGTATGTTAAAATAGAATAGAGAAAGGGGAAGTTTGGATATCAAAAAACCGGTTTTTGGATATCCAAACTTCCCCTTTCTCTATTCTCTTTTGAAAGTACCAAGTTCCCTACGGTTGTTTGCGTTTGACTTCTAGTGCATTGTAGAAATTTCCTATTATCTTTTCTTCATTATCTTTCTTAGTTTTATTTAATTTGTTACAAGGAAGCAAGATATTAAACAAAATTACAGTGAATTCTGCTGGCTATTTGTCAACTTCTGTTTCTTACTTAGTAAATGACGATGAAAGTCAAAACATCTGGAAGAATAGAAATTCAATACAGTGCAAATAAACAAAAGGGCGTAACATTATCGTCAAAATCAGCCAAGGGGAGAGCTTTGTAGAGAGCGAAACTCCTTAGTTTTGCCAATGATGACTCAACCAGCACAATTTATAGGATCTAACCCTTGTCAATAACAACTCATGCCTACACAGCACCTCAAACTGAGACTGACTGAATTCATTAAGAAGAACATTTATTTGTCAACAAAATGAAAAGAACATATCAACAATAAACGATGAATAAAGGCAAACACTTTATTAAGTTCCCGATTTAGGAAACTGAGGTATCGACCCTCTAACTATATTAACATGTTCCAATGACAGAAATAAGTATCAGGGGACACTGGTGGAAAATAACCGGATATTCTAATTTTTTTCATTATTTTTTAAATCTACCTACTGATAGTCATTATTGTTACTAAAAGAATTCTAGGATATATGGTTGCTTATTAGAATTCCAAAAAATAAGTGGTCTTTGAGACTTTCAAGAAATTTACCAAGATTGGAATCAATATTTTTGAAATCCAGTTGATGAAAATATTTTTCCTAAACTACACCAACATTTTAAGTATGGTTGCTAGGTAGAATTCCCAAAAATAAGTGGTCTTTGAGACTTGCAGGAAATTTACCAAAATTGGAATCATATATTTTTGAAATCCAATTGATGAAAATGTTCATCCTAAACTACACAAACATTTTAAGTATGGTTGCTAGGTAGAATTCCAAAAAATAAGTGGTCTTTGAGACTTTCAGGAAATTTACCAAAATTGGAATCAAATATTTTTGAAATCCAATTGATGAAAATGTTCGTCCTAAACTACACAAACATTGTAAGTATGGTTGCTAGGTAGAATTCCAAAAAATAAGTGGTCTTTGAGACTTTCAGGAATCTTACCAAAATTGGAATCAAATATTTTTGAAATCCAATTGATGAAAATGTTCATCCTAAACTACACAAACATTTTAAGTATGGTTGCTAGGTAGAATTCCAAAAAATAAGTGGTCTTTGAGACTCTCAGGAAATTTACCAAAATTGGAACCGCCTTTCAGAATCCTAAGTTATCAGAATTTTGTTTTTTAACAAACACTTGTCAGAATATAAGATAATATGCCAAAATTATAAAAAAAATATGTGTCTTTGACATTTTCAGGAAATTTACCAAAGTTGGAACCGGAACCAAAATTCCAAAAGCTTAATGCAAATCTATAGACTATATGCAACAATTCTGCATAAAGATTTGATCCCTAAATCCAAAAATGTAGGAGGAGTTTGCGTCATATGCCACATGTGTAAAAATTGACATCATGGGGCCTCTTGTTTGCACCAAGACCAATATCGAAAATCCGAAAGCTTATTGCGCATCTGCAGACTATATGCAACAATTCTACAACAAAATTAAATTCCTAAATCCAAAAATGTTGGGAGGAGTTTGAGTCACAAGAAAAGTGTGACGGACGGACGGACAGACGGAGGGTATAACATTATCCCCGAACTTTCTTCGAAAGTGCGGGGATAATGACAAAAAGTTTTTGATTGATTGATTGATTGATTGAATATTGTTTAACGTCTACTCAGCAATATTTCAGCTATATCAAGACGAGAACAAGTTTGTTAATAAATAATCACTTTGGGGTATGGAAAGGGCCATGGGACGGGAAATTCTGACTGCCACTGGAAAATTAGGGTGAAATCGTCAAGGGCGGGGAATTTAGCCTTGTAGCCGATCACCTACGGACCACCCCAAAAGAGCTTGCTACAAGGGTTCTTTGACGTGCAGGAAGCGGGCGTTTCTTCCAACACGTGGACCTGAGTTTACATCCCATCCGAAAGATGGGTTGTGTATTTATCAATCCCGCACAACCACGGAATGGGTCCTATTTCTATATCCCGGGACCCTCGGGGTCAGCCTCCGTTTAGGAGGGGTCACACCCCGCAAGCCGGAGATACTAGGTCCTATTTCTATATCCCGGGGTTCCCTCGGGGTCCTCTGTTAGGAAGACTCATACTCCAAGCTCAGAGGATGCTGCGGGCCTATTCATCAGCCGGGACCGCGCACGGCGGAGTTTTTGATTGAAAGTACTTAACATATTTAAGAAGAAAAATGATATTTTTGATAATTTTCCTCTTATAGAGACTTGTGGATCGTACCGTTTCTTATAGCCTGACATTGACCAGAAAAAATATGCTTTTTCTTTAAATAATCATCTTTTCATGTGCCGATTTCGGCAGGGCACATGTAGCGGTTCAGATACAATAAATTAAAAAAGACGATATTTCGCTGTTTTACTTTCCATTTTTGTTTACAAAATCGATTACTACTCACTCATACACGTGGTTTCTTTCAATGAAGACACGCCTCTTTTTCCTGATCGATACGTAGACTTGACCATTGAACCAATGAAATCTTGTGATGATGATTACCGGATATAAAAAGTAAATGGCGCTGTTTCAGGACAACATAATTTTCTTAGCAACAACGAAAGACGTTTTGGATGACATCGTTTCTTACGCAGTAATCGTTACTAAAGTGGTCTATAAATGATGTATCAAAAAATCTATCTGTACATAAAATTTTGTCAGGGTACATGCATTTTAACACCCGATAGCAATTGATTTTGACCAGTCTTTCAATTGAATATTTTTTTCACGACAGTTAATTATTTAAGAAATTCTCGTATCAATCCTTCTTATGGACAAGTTTAATCATTTTTCACTACAGAGAGGGTGGCACAGAGAGGTCATGGGAACGGAAGAACGTGAAATAAAATTCCAAAACTCGATGCACGAGAAATAAAATTTGAAAAGAACGATGCACGAGAAATTATTTCAGGCAATAATAAAACACAAATGTGAAAACACGACTAAAAATTGACCTGTGTTTGAGGAGGGAAGCGCAGTGTTCATATACTCGTCGACCATGTGCCTACACAGTATACACTGCCTCGAAACTTAGCATTCAGTAAATCTACAAAACTTTAAATTTGTATCAAATCAATTTCTGACCATTGTGGTTTATCACATATTTGGGAAATGCAGTTAGCTGATAAATGGGTGTTTAAAGGTGTCGACATGCGGCTAAAAGATCAGTTTAAGCAAGAGTGTATGTCATTTATTAACAGTTCTTCAAAAACATTATGTTACAGAATTTTTAAAACAGAATTTGGTTTTGAAAAATATTTGTCAATATTACCATATAATTTATTATATTTCTTTTCTAAGTATAGATGCGGAAGTCACCGTTTGCCAGTGGAGACAGGAAGATGGCATGGCTCACCTAGAAATGAGAGGAAATGCCATCTTTGTGACTCCAGTGACATCGGAGACGAATACCATTTTATTTTATCTTGTTCTGCATTCAATATAGAGAGAAAGAAGCTTCTTCCTATTTACTATTGTTCAAATGCAAATACTCATAAATTTTACCAGTTATTTAATTCCACAAACAAGGTAATTTTGGAAAAATTGTGTAGGTTTATTAAAAAGATATTAGCGAAAGTCAGTCCTCCAGGTTAATTGTCTATATTATATTATATCAATTCATATATTGATTGTTGTTTATTGTTTACACATGCATTTACTTGATGTAACGATATTTCATGTCTCTGTAACTATGTTATAGTTTGTGAGAAATAAAGTATTCGTATTCGTATTCCGGATATAACAACAGACGACCTTCATTTTCAGAGGAACAGAAGATGTTGCACCCTCGACTGCTCTTCATTTTATTTAACTTTCAGGGATGTTTATGAGCCTATTATTATTTTATATTTGTTCGAATTTGATCTGTTCAATTTTTTAAGTTTCCACTGTTTTTATTCGAATTTCTTAGATGAATTATGATGAAAATCCGGGAATAAAACTTCGGCGAAGTATTAGCACACCATGATGCCACTTATCACCTTTTCAAATTTGAAATGAAACTTTTCCCATTACATGATTGATCACTTCTGTATTAGAATTTTATTGGAAACATTTTTGGAAATTCATAGCTGCATTAAAGATAACCAATGATGTGAAATTTCAGATAAAATGTGTAAGGAACTCATCTTCGAAATATATATAACAAGAAACATGTGTCCCATGTTGGCAGCCATGTTTTGTCTCGTCGAAACAATTATGACAATCTTCCGTAAGCTATTTCTGTAAAGATTGGTTCCTTTTTGCTTTTTTAATGTGATAGTCAAATAGATTATGCATAGGTCCAATGTTAAACTCTGTTCCTGCTGCTGGTCACCATTATGTTTAGGAGATATGACAAATTCGAACAACTATAGTGTAATGTCATCATACACCATTCCTGTACAGTTTGGTTCGAATACTTCAGTAGTTTCAAAATATATCGCCAAAATTTATTTTTCCGTTTGATCCACTGCTTAACTTACAGAACCCACGCTTAGTCATTTTTTCACAAACGAGAATGTTCGTAAGAGACATTTCATACATATACATTATTTTTGTAAAGTTTGGATCAAATCACTTCCACTGTTATATGAACTTGTCCTTTGTCATCCTTTATTGTAGCCTTTGTGACATGTCATTGATTTACAGTTTTTCTATCCCGTCTGTTTGTTGCTTTGGTATTCGTCTACCTTTTTTCAGTAGTTTGAGAAATGTGTTTTCACATATGGACTGGTGTTAACTTTCTCCCCTCCCCGCTGGATGCAATGTGTTTAGATGCATTGGAAAATTCAGCAGTCTATGTAAAAGACCTTCCAAACTGCATTCCTTTGAAAATTGATTAATATTTGTCCAGTGTTTTCAGGGGAGATAGTAAAAATGTGAACACAATAACGGACGATAAACGCGAAGAGATGTAATAGTTTCACGATCATTTTCGTTAGGTGGGCTTATAAAATAAAACCAAAAGAAGAACTTCGTTTAGAATCTTGTTCCGTTTTAACGAGATAATAATTCAAATTCAATTCAAGTCAAACTTTATTGTCTTTAACATTTAGAACAGTTTGTGACAACTTTGAAATACATAAGCAATTATGAACATATATAAATCAAGTAAATATTTAAGAGTCCCTTGTCCTCAGTTCGTATGACTGTTTATTAAAGGAACCCAATTTATTTACCTGAGATGGTGTGGATGGGTTTAAAATAGATATAAGTTTGTCTCTATAGGACAAATTATTAAAATCTTTATTTTCTCTATTAATATATTCTATGAAAGATGATCTTAGATTATTAGAGTTGATTTTGCACTCTAATATAAAATGCTTCTCATCATCTAAGATATAACAAGTAGGACATACTCTAAGGTCCCTGGGAATTTTCATGTGTCTTCCTTTTTCTATTAGCAGTTTATGGTCGCTTAATCTTAATTTTGTTAATATGTGGGGCCTGAAGAAAAGAAATGTGCATAGCATGATGGTCTGAAAGGACATGAAAAAAAAAATTAACTGCACAAACAGATATAAGAACGAGAAATAATGCAGGAAAGAACGGTGAACGGGAAATAAATAACGGTGAACACGTTGCACGTAAAAGCAATCAAGCACGAGAGAACGTAAAATAAAAATTTGAAAAACGTTGCACGAAATTAATAAAACACAGAAAACGTTGCACGAATTTTAATCCTGTACCACCCTCTACAGAGCAAAGGTCTGGTAATTGAATGACGTTTGAACTAAATATTGTATTCGTCTGTTTCTTTTTTAAATCTTCACATTTTGTCGGTTGTTTACTTTCGTCGCCATGCTCTTATTTTGATCAGAAAAATCTTATAATCACAGAAGAGTTTTTCTAGAAGGGAGATAATTCTATACCACTAGATTTCCCGCTGTTCTAATAATACAACAATTCAATATATATATTTAACTTCAGGGAAATAAACCCTCAATAGTAAAGAAACATAATAAAATCGTGAGAATTTTGCAAAATAGAAAAATCAGCAAACACCATATTTTAAGTTTTATTGTTATGATATATATTTAAAATTCAAAATTAAGTTAATTGATTGGCTGCAGCAAAAGTTACCTGCAGCCAATCAAAACCGTGGATTTGAGGCCTCAGAAATCCAGCTTGAATTGCCAAGGGTGAAGAGGAGAGAAGCGGATCGTAACCCTTGGCTAGCGAAGACGCACTCATACAAGCCAAGTAAACTGTGATGACAATTTCTCATCCATGGTGGGTACTGGTAAAATTTCAACATATCTGAAAACAGGGAGTGGAAATGCGACAGAAATCAAAAACGTTTACATGTTCACGGGGCCTAACCTCTACGCAATATTGTCTATTGATGAGACACGGACAAGTTCGTATTAGGCTCGGAGCGTCTCAACACAATGTAAACAAGAACGAAATACCGGAAAAGGTAAGAAAAACTATAGTTTCCTCTACAAGTGCAATAAAAGTAACACGCTCATTCGGAGAAATGTCCTTTTATTGATTCAAAGACATTTTCAAAATAGTAAAACTGCTTGCCAATATCTTGTTTACTTTGCATAATAAATGTAAATCGCGAACACGTACAGTTTCCGAAGCCAATCATAAAGACCTAAAATATATATAAAGTAACAATTTTATACGTCTTATAGTCATATCGAAATGGTATTCAAAATATATAATTACATTTCATGAATATTCATTTGAATTCCGTCAGTTTGATAGGTGAACATCGATCACGTGGCATATCAATGTGAAGTTACAATTCCCTTGAAACACATTTGACCACGTGTTCACGTGGCGGATGAATTTGTCCACCATTCATGACATGCAAGCTGATAAAGCTCCTAATAACACCATTTTTGTATGTAAAATATTGCAAGCTGTCCCAGTAAAGAGTTGGGGATCGATTCATCTGCAGGTTATCTTATACTGTAACGACACCGTCAAAAGAGGAGGTCATTGCCAATCAAAAGTCAGTTATTAGTTCCTTTGGTATGTCAGTTAGTGGGGTATCTTGTGATGTTCTCTGCTTGCATTTACATCATTTTATTGCATGTTCAGCAATATGTACTACCTATGAAAGCTTATTTGGGTCACATTATGTGGTGCCACATAAAAAAATCAACACAAATCATGGTCACGAGATACAAATCGTTCCCACGATTTGACAAACTGTGGCCACGAATAAACAAATCGTTCTCACGATTTGACAAACCGTAGCCACAAGAAACAAATCGTTCCCTCGATTTGACAAATCGTGGCCACGAGAAACAAATCGTTCCGACGATTTAACAAATTGTGGCCACGAATAAACAAATCGTTCCCACGATTTAATAATTCGTGGCCACGAAACACAAACTGTGGCCACGAATTAACAAATACTGTAATAGTAGTTTTGCTACCGTAACGAGTGGTGTAAACCACATGTGGATATTGAAAAATTCGAAAGATCTAATGGATATTCTGAAATCCAGACCATTTATATAATTTATCCTAAAAGCAATAAGACTTTTTTCCTCCACTCTGCACACCATGGTACCTCATGAACAACTGTAAGCAAACCTTTCCTTTATTATTCGACGTCGTTACGTGAAGAGTGATGCTGACATATATATAGACGTTTTACTTATCTAGTCATAGGCTGTAAAAATCGTACTTTGTTAGACAGGAATATAAATCTAAAAATAGGTACACCAAAGAAGACATCATTAAAATGTTGGACTTTCTTATCGATAACATTTTTGTCCAATTTGGAGGACGACTGTTTCAATAGACGGTCGGCATCCCAATGGGTTACGAATTGTGCACCTCTTCTAGCCGACCTTTTTTGTACTCCTATGAAATTGATTTTCTTGATGGGCTGATGAGAAAAAGGGCAAAAAACTAGCAAAATCTTTCAATTACAGCTTCCGAACATAGATGATGTTCTGTAATTGAACAATTCTCGTTTCGGTGGCTACCTTCATTTGATCTATCCAGATGAGTTAGACACTAAGCATACCACAAATACTCCCAAATTGGCTTTTATCTTGAACTTAATCTTGAAATTGACTTTGGAGGGAAACTTTACACTAAGCTTTATGACAAGCTAGATGATTTCATCTTTCCAATTGTCAACTTTCCTTTCCTGTCGAGTATCATTCCGTCTGCCCTCTGCGTTTGACGTATATATTTCACAACTTATACGTTATTTCCGGGCTTGTTAACAGTACTACGATTTTCGCTGCAGAGTCCAACGACTGACCTTCAAATTTCTCGGTCAAAGATATGTTTTTCGCAGTTGAAGTCGTCTCTGATAAAGTTCTTTGGTCGTCACCATAAGCTGATAGATCGTGACTGGAAATTTATTTCCGATATGAAATCAGGAATTTTTCCGGAGTCTAATTCGTTTCACATTTACTCGATTGTGACTATTGTACCTGGTGTGACTTTTTGTTTATGGGCAACGTGGCGGTAGCCAATTAGCTGCTAACTTCGCTTATTCAATTACTTAGAAGTACTTTTTTGGGGTCTGTGTTGCTCAATTTGATCATACAGTTGTGTCTGTGTTTATTGTTGTCTCTGTTTTGTTGCCAGTACTGATTTTGTCTTTGTCTTATGGATTTCATGAGTCCTGGATTGTCTTTTCTTTCCTCTCTTTAATTTTTTACTTATATGTTCAATCGGGTTTTTGTCTTGTACGAGCTGCATCAATAGTTATTGTACTTGTCCTATAAAAACACAACTACATTGAAGAAACGAAAGAAACGACTCCATATAAGACTTATATTAATTGAAATGTATAAAAATTGTATTCAAAAGCGACAA
>MJUU01040906.1:3055-28437 GCA_002080025.1 Modiolus philippinarum
TATACAGTGAACGATTTTATAACATGATAATGTGTGAAGTTTCAGGTAGAGTAACGGGATCTTCTATACATTTAAACCAGGGAAACAGAAGCAAAAACTTCTCACATCAACAAGATTAGTATCAGAATAATAGTTTTTCAGTATGTCATTCGTAGAAAAAAATTTCATATTTCAATATTTTTTAGTAATTCTTCCATGTTTGAAGTTAACTTATGAAAACTAGTTACAAAAAGTTTGAACTGTTCTCAAAGGGTTAAGAGTTCGAATCAAAACATCTATATCTTTTATACAACAAGCCAATTAATCTTATCTTTCCAAATTAAGCTTTTAATTAAATGGTCACCAAAACAGTAGATAAGGGACATATTTCTTATATTGTTTTTCTTCTCTACCACTTTTTCTATTGATGTAAATTAGTAGGATCCAGAATCCTACTAGTACAAATTAGGATATCTCAATTTCTCCTAGGAGAAATTGGAATTCTAATTTATACTTGATTAAATCCAGTACAGATCAGAATTCTAATTTGTCCTGGTAGAAATTGGAATTCCAATTTGTACTGAATTAAATCAAGTACAAACCAGAATTCTAATTTGTCCCAGTAGAAATTAGAATTCCAATTTGTACTAGGAGGATTCTGGATCCTACTGGATTCCAATTTGTACTGTAACATATATATATATATATATGTAGATTTCGAGGCTACGAACAAAGTGGGATCATCGAATTGGCTGTCTGGGTAACAATGGCTATGGCTTGCAACTGCCAATATAGTTAAAATCAAGATATTTACAAGACGGTGGCATCTTTATCACATGCGATAGCCACAACGACGACCATTACCTGTTCTTCTTTGCCATGATTCGCATACTATATAACCGCTCTATCGTATACAATAATTTGTAGAACTGCTGTGTCACATGACCTTTTTAAAACAGTTCTAATTAATTTGGAATTTGAGTCATTTTTATCACATCTTTTATACTGCTCCTGCGTAGGGCCACTTTTATAACTGCTCCTGATTAGGACCAATTATGACCGCTTTCAGAACTGTACTAAGAGCTACATGTGTATCACCATTCTTACGACCGTTTCTAGAACTGTTCGACGACTGCTCTAAGTAAACTTAAAGTTAATCAAGCTGATTCTAACTTAATTAAAAGTCAACTTGGACGAAAGGTTATGTCTGCTTCAAACTGCAGTATGCTGTTCTGAGGTTAGTCGGCACATATTTTTTTTCTAAAGGTCAGAAATTAAGTCCTTTCTAACTTTACTGGTATTCGAACATTGATTTCCTCATTCAAACACAGAAGGGTTCTTCTTTCGAAGGTACTTTGTTAACAATATAGCCGTACGTTGAAATAAAACTTAGTGATTGTCAATGACTTGTACTTAATCGCCCAGCAAACCTTAATGTAAGATACAAAATATACTATTCTTCCGTAAATGGTGGTTTACAGTGGGAGATGACCCATGTGAGATCGATGCACGCGACCTCATATAACACCGATAAATGACCAACCAGACGTGTTGATGTTTTTGATACAACAATCGTAACCATGACTTAACGTCATAAAACACCTGACGTCACAATGTAAAGAATACTCGAATGGCGACAAAGTTGTTCAAACAGTAAAGGTTTCCAGACGTTTCTTTTTGCTTTTTACGGAAGAAATAGGTACTTGCATAAGATATCTTTCACTCGTGTAAGAAATTCTACTTCTTTTCCTCTCGTTCCGATACGCTCCACTCGAGAAAAGACGAAATTTCTTACACTTGTGAAAGATATCCCGATCTTCAATCTGACCTTAAGTCTCTCAATGATATGGAGTACTCTATTTAAGTAGTTTTGTAATTAAGTGATTTACTTCGTTTGTTGATCTCTTAAAATTTGATATTTCAACGTTTTTCAATTTTTGTCCTCGATTTTATACAATGTCAAAATGACCATCTGAAGAATTTTTTTTTATTCAGTGTTTTATTATTTGAAATCGGTTGTATGTAACGTTTGTTTACATTGATCAGTAGTACTATCTGTAGATTGAGGTGACAGCAGAAATCGTATGTAAGGTGGTGATGCTGGAACTGATCGAAAATCAACATACATTTCCGACGTGCACGTGACCGGAGGTGAAGAGAAAAAATGTGATAACAATTCAAAGCTGACAAAAAAAAGAAAATCCGAAAATTTATTTTATAATTCAATATCTTGATAAAAATATTCTGCAGACATGCTCGTCAAAATGAATTGCTATTGCACTCTTATATGCATGTACCCATACAGACAAGATTGAACAAAAAGATAACTCATTTAGAGATCAACATTGTTTTTAACATAAACGTTCCAAAGTATAAGTTATAAAAATGAAATTTCAAGGATTGGATATTCAGGTAAAGATTAGTAGCATCTTACATAACAGACATATACGATCAAATATCATGATATTATGTGTTGCAAATAATTAATGTACTTTTTATCTCGAACGCGACGAAAGTCGCGGAAAGCGAGACATATGCGTTCAAATAATGGCGGCGACGGCGTAAACTTTCCGTGTTAAGTTTTTGTGATTAGGTCCTTTTCTCAGTAACTAAAAGTGGTAGGTCAATGATATTTGGTTTATAGGTTGGTCTTGAGTCAAACATCACAGTCTGCTATATTGCTTTTGTCTGTGACCTCAATTTTACGGTCCAATGAACATGTTAAGTTTTTGTGCTTAATTTAGTTTCTCAGTAACTGTAAGTGGTTAGTCAATGATATATGGTACGTAGGTTGGTCTTAGGTAGTACATGACAGTCTGTCATATTATTTTTGTCCTTGACCTAAATTTCAGGTCTAGTGAGCATGTTAAGTTTTTGTGATTAGGTCATTTTCTCAGTAACTATAAGTGCTAGGTCAATGATAATAGGTATATAAGTTGGTCTTCAATAGTACATGACAGTCTGTTATATGGCTTTTGTCTGTGACCTCAATTTCACGTTTCAATGAACATGTTAAATTTTTGCGCTTAGTTTAGTTTCTCAGTAACTATAAATGGTAGGTCAATGATATATAAATGTTAGTTGGTCTTCGGTAGTACATGTCAGTCTGACATATTATTTTTGTCCCTGACCTAAATTTCACGGTCTAGTGAGTATGTGAAGTTTTTGTGATTAGGTCATTTTCTCAGTAACCATAAGGGTAGGTCAATGATATTTGTTATATAGCTTGGTCCTGAGTAGTGCATGACAGTCTGTTACATGGCTGTTACCTCACTTTCACGGTCCAATGTGCCAAGTTTAGTTTCTCAGTAACTTAAAGTGGTAGGTCAATGATATATGGTATGTAGGTTGGTCTTGGGTAGTGCATGACAGTCTGTTACATGGCTTTTGTCTGTTACCTCAATTTCACGGTCCAATGTGCCAAGTTTAGTTTCTCAGTAACTTGAAGTGGTAGGTCAATTATATATGGTATGTAGGTTGGTCTTGGGTAGTACATGACAGTCTGCTATATGGCTTTTGTCTGTGACCTCAATTTCACTGTCCAGTGATCATGATAAGTTTCCCAGTGTTTTTTAATGAAAGGGCAATAATATTTGGTATGTGGGTTTGTCTTAGATGGAATATGACAACCTACTATTTGGCTTTAGCCCTTGAACTCATTTTCATGGTCTAGTGAACATGTTTGGTTTTCAGTATCCAGCATTGATAGGTCAATGATATTTGGCATTTTGGTTTTGGTAGATACATAACAGTCTGCTATATTGCTTTTGTCAGTTACCTTAATTTCACAGTCTAGCGAACATGTTATGTTCTCTGATTTAGTCAGTTTGAGTTTTCACATCAATATGCGACAAAGCAGGGACGGGCGAGACATCAATTTGGGTCCAAACTTGTTTAGTCTAGTATTCTCCTACTTCGTTTGTCATCTTCATATTTTGTCGAAAATTTACTTTCGTTGCCATGACTGTATTTTTTCTAGAAGATATTTTTTTCTGGGAAGGAGATTTAATACCTATGGATTTCCTACTGTGTCTTAGTTAGAAACTTTCTTCGAATTAACAGAAGAAATGATATACGCAAAATTCTACTTTCTGTCCGTCTTATATGAATAGTTATCCATATCTGACACCATTACATTTATTTTTCTTTTTGCAGGCAACAATGAAGACCTTGGTTCTTTTACTGGTGTACGCGTCGGCGGTGTGTGGTATGCTGACGTTGAGGAAAACGTCATATTTAAAGTTTCCATACAACATGAACAATGACTTTGGTTTGTTAACTGGAGCAGCTCATTCTGCCGCTTACCATGTTCAGCAACGTATATTGTATGTCCTAGGTAAAGTTTAGTTTTGACAAATTGTAAAAAAGTTCTTAAAATAAACAAATGCTTTCCTGGCAACTACTCAATACTTGACGAGTTATAGAAAAAAGAACGGACACGGGGAATGTGTCAAAGAGACAACGGCCCAAAGGGGAGTAATAAGAACTCAAAGCCATCATAAGATCTTCAATGAACGGTGAAGTTCATTTTATATATAAACTTACATTTATGGATGTTTTGTTTTTATTATTAGCCCATCTAGGTATAGGCGAAGATAGAGACCTTTTCATCACTCAGCGTCTGAACCCCTTTGACAATTATGTTCGATAGCCCCATGTTACTTACAGCAACTGTCAATTTTGAGATCTTCTCTTTAACTACCAAACTATATCAACATTTTCATTACCTTATGATCACCTTATGATAGATGGATGTAGTCGGAGACAGACATAGTTTAACACTTGACTCATTGCAAATCAACTTTCTTCTGCACTCAGGTTACACTTACTAACATACTTAGTCGCAATGATTCGAAGATAATGCCCTTAAAGTGCACTAGGCTTCTGATGTCTACAACAGGAATAAACGCTAAGAAAGAATATGTTGCGAAATGGAAAACTAAAATTTATAAAGTTCAGCTAATCTATATCAACATTGGACAAACGTATTCAAATATCTTTTACAGGACGATAAGAACAAAGCTTCTTCACAATTGTCCTTTTAATGGTGCCTTAAAAAAGTTCCCAGCAGGTTCACACCTCATCACAGATGCCTGGGAAGAAAAATCGACTCTTTACCGTAGACAATCATAATTATGACTTAAAATTTGACACTTGGAGGTTTAGATTTTGCCTGCCTGCCCAACAATCCTACAGGCGAGAGAGATCCTCTTATTTATGTTAGTCTATCAAAGTTGAATTCATTATGTTTATATAGTTGGAAGAACTTAACTGGAACAAAATTGTGTATTCTATATTGAGCGACACTAAATTTTAGTCTAGAAAACGATAATATTATATCAGACTTGAATACAAACCATTTCTGATAGTTTTTTTTAAATTTTCCAGGAGCCCAATCAGATGTCAATACCGACAGGATTCTGTTCGTTGTGGATATGAATAATCCGACTTCTCCACAAATACTGTACAGACACACCTTTTCTGCAGCCAATAATGGTCGAGCTAATGATGTTGCAGTATGTCCAGACACTGTAGCTGTCAGCCTAGAGGCCGTCATGCCAACAAAGGAGGGACACGTAGAATTTTTCGTTCCGTTTCAGCGTGGAGATACTTCCCTTGTCTTAACAGGAAGAGAACCTGGTGAGAAAACAAAATATGCAAAACCATGTCTGTATTTTTATTTGAAACACAGGAAATAACATTAGTGAAAAATACATCAATAATTATTATGATATGAAACACAACCATGTAAATTTCCAAATATTTTTGGTAATAGATAAAGTTGAAATATATTAGAACCCGCTATATTTGCACAGTCAATCGTCGCATTAACAATGAAGGGATATGGAGTAAATGCAAATGAGACAAAATCTCTACAAATACATGGTAAAACACAGCAATGGAACAACGCTTTTATTGTTGTTCTTCATGTTGAAGTCACCATGAGGCCTTCAACAATGAGCATTACTCATACCTCATAGCAAGTTCAAGAGGGCCCCTAGCACCGGTTTGAGCGGTATTCATTGCTAATTGCTGAGCAACGCTACATCCATGTTTTTTTATCCTTTGATCCATGGATGCGGGATCGTCAACAAACATAAACTTAACTGGCAAAGTGTTCTTACAATCGCTGTCATCAATTTCCCGACAAAAAGACTAGTAGAGGACGATCACAACATTTAAACAACCACAGGGCACTCATCGAGCCAATTGTAAGAAAACTTGGCTTAATAAAATCATGAGACGTGGGCACAATAAACAGGTGGTCAGAAAAACAATTTTGAATTACAAAAAAAGTAAAAAGCCAAAATTTGAAAATTTCGACGTTAACAAAAATAAATTATAAAAACTATCAATAAAGAAAATATTACACATAATTCCACCTTATATAATAATTCTGACTTTTGATTGCTTCACATATATTGCATATTGTATACAAGTACTGTATACAAATCAAATATAACCATGTCCTTGTATCCAAGCCACATACAAAAATATAAACATAAACAATTAGTTAAATCTCTTTGTATGCATAATTACATTTATTACGATTTACATAGTTTAATAAAAACATAAAGAATTTCATCATATGTTTTTAGGTCATCAACTTCTAATTATATTGTTAACAAGATCTTTTTGTCAAGAACTATGCCCCGAAAGCAACCATGTCCACAATATAAAATTAATTCTAAAAATTCCAATAATACTAGAAGTGAAGGTTAAGTAGACATTAGTAGTAAGCTCCATTATCTTTATAAATACATAGAATATCAAGCCTCTCGCAATTGTAATTAAGGAGCTAAAGCAAAATCAAGATTTTAACCTTTTGGCCTTTGTGACCTTGGCCTTTGACCTGACCTTGATGAAATTTGCAAATGGTGTTCAGCTTAATATGATCAATATACATGCCAAATGTGAAGTTTCTATCACATCTGGTTGAAATGATAAAGGCAATATTAAAGTTTTTATTTAAGTTTTCCAATTTGCACAGTGACCTTGACCTTAAACTGATTTCTTCGTGGACTTGTAATAAGCTCTATTAGATTTATTTACATATAGAATAAGAAGCCTTTAGCAAATGCAATTAACGAGCTATAACAAAATCTAGATGTGGCCTTGAAATTTGCATTATCCTGTTCACCTTTATATGACCAATATACAGGCAAAATATGTAGGTCCTATCACAGCTTTTTGAAAAGATATAGGCAATATTAAATTGTTTGTCAGAGTTTCAAATTTGCACTCACTGACCTTGACCTTTGAGTCTTTGGCAATTGCAATTAACAAGCTAGATGTTGACATTTTGACCTCTGTGACCTTGGCCTTTCACCCGACCTTAGTGAAATTTGCATAATGCTGTTTAGCCTAATTTTACCAATATACAGGCCAAATATGAAGGTCCTATCACATCTGTTTGAAAAGATACAGGCAATGTTACAGTTTTTGTTAAAGTTTTCAAATTTCAGTGACCTTGACTTTTGACCTGACCCATTTTTTAGTGCATTTGTAGTAGGCTCTATTAGATCTATTCATATCTAAAATATCAACCCTCTATCAACTGTAATTAACAAGCTAGTGTATATTAACAAGATCTAGATTTTGGCATTTTAACCTCTGTGACTTTGACCTTTTGACCTGATCTTTATGAAATTTGTATAATGGTGTTCAACTTTATAGCATCAATACACATACCAAATATGAAGGGCCTATCACATCTAGTCAGAAGTAATGAGCCAGGTTAAAGTTTGCAGACAGGGAGACATACATACAAACACACATAAAAACAGACAGACAGGACAAAAACAATATGCCCCCAATCTAAAGATCCAGGGGCATAAAAATGTAGCTATCAACATCTATTGGGAGAGACATTTATAATATTGCTGAACGTGACACATGTTTTCCAATTCCCTTTGTGTATGTTGTATGTTATTTTTACATTGATCTTTCGACTAACCTTATATATTGATGAAATGATGAAATGTGTATTCGATGCAAATTTAAACTTGAAATGACGGTGATGGTGTTATCATTGGTATAGTCTTGCTAGTGCTTTAGTTGTGTGACATTCTTGTTCATTTTTGCTTTATTTGTTTTGTCTTTGTCAAACTGTCTCCATTCGTGATGGCTTTGAATTGCGTGAGTTTTTATTTATATAAATATCCTTGTAGGAGTTATTGCCCTATATTAGTCCAATTTTTCGTGATTTTTTTATATTTCGTCTTGTATTTCAAAACAGTTTGAAATAGAGGTTAAGTTTAAGTTAAAATATGTTTATCATATAAAGATCTACTCACATGTCCTTTTTAAGAAAATCTTAATACATGTACCAATGAAGCAGTTGTTGCCCTGTATTGGTCAATTTTTTTCGTAATTTTATATTTGTCGTCTAATAAATAAAAAACAATTTGAAATAGAGTTTAAAATGTTTATCATATCAAGAGCTACCTTCATGTCAATTTTGAAGAAAATCTGTATAACCTATGTAGGAGTTATTTCCCTATATTAGTCAAATTCTTCTTTATCAAAACAGTTTGACATAGAGGTTAAATTTAAATAGCAAAAATGTTCAGCATATCAAAATCTACCTACATTGTATTTCGAAGGAAATATGATCAGCATATAAAGATCTACCCTCATTTTGATTTGAAGTAAATCAAAATACCCATGTAGGAGTTATTGCCTTTTATGAGTCAAATGATTTTAAAAATGGCATCTTGGGTTTCAAAAACAGTTTGAGATAGATGTAAAGTTTTAATTGCTTATCAGCATATCAAGATCTACTTCCATGCCATTTTTGAAGAAAAACCTAATTACCTTGAAATTCTTGCCCTTCACTGGTCTTTTCAGTGATTTTTAGCTCACCTGACCCAAAGGGTCAGTGTGAGCTATTGCCACTATTGCCATCACTTGGCGTCCGTCGTCCGGCGTCCGTCCGTTATCTTTCACATTTTCATCTTCTTCTCTGAAACAGCTGAAGCAAATTCAACCAAACTTTACAGCAATGATGTGTGGAAGATCCTTTACAAAGATTGCTCATTTCGTTCCGGGTCGACAAAAAATATGGCCGACAGCGCGGAACAAAGGTTTAACATTGGATTATATGGGAAAAAAATCACATTTTTATATTTTCCTCTGAAACAGCTAAAGCAAATTCAATCAAACTTTACAGGAATGATGTACTAAAGGTCCTTTACGAAAATTGCTAATTTTGTTCCGATCCAATAAAAAAAACATGGCCACCAGCACGGAACATAGTTTGAAACGGCTCTGAAACGGCTGAAGCAAATTCGACCAAATCTTACAGTGATGATGTCCTAAAGTTCCTTACCAAAAATTGCTCATTTCGTTATGATCCGATAAAGAAACATGGCCGCCAGAACAGAACATAGTTTAACATTTGAGCCTATGGAAAAATCAAATTTTCACCTTCTCCTATGAAACCACTGTAGCAAATTCAACCAAACTTTAGAGGAATGATGTACTAAACGTCCTGATCAAATCTGGCTCATTTCGTTCCGATCTTATGAAAAACATGGCTACCAGCACGGAACATAGTTAAACATTGGACCCATGGGAAAATCATATTTTCATCTTTTCCTCTGGGACTGCTGAAGCAAATTCATCCAAATTTACAGGAATGATGTACTTAAGGTCCTTGAAAAAGATTGCTCATTTTGTTACAATCCGATAGAAAACATGGCGGACAGCACAGAATATAATTTAACATTGTACCCTATTGGAAAATCCCATTTTCATCTTATTCTCTGAAACCACTGAAACAAATTCAACTAAACTTTACAGGAATGATGTACGGAAGGTTCTTTACAAAAAATGCTCATTTCATTTCGATCCGCCAAAAAACATGGCCTCCAGTGCAAAACATAGTTTAACGTTGGAGCCCAGTATGAGAAAACCATCCTGTTTATCATCTACATGGGTGCTAATGGAGAACATAGCTATTAACATTAGCCCCATTGGTAATAAACATCATTTTATGGTCATGCATGGCATAGAAGCATTCTGTCAGGTGAGCGATACAGGATCAGTTTCCGAGCCTCTAGTTTTATATTCCGTCTTTTATTTCAAAAACAGTTTGAAACAGATGTTAAGTTTATATTGCAAAAATGTTTATTACATCAAGATCTACCCATTTCATTTTGAAGAAAATCTAAATACGGCTTTAGGAGTTATTGCTCTTTATTGGTCAGATTTTTTGTGATTTTATGTATTTCGTCTTATATTGCAAAAACAGTTTGTGATAGGGGTTAAATTTGAATGCAAAAATATCAAGATCAACCCGCACGCTAATTTTGAAGAAAATCCAAATACTCATATAGATGGTCACATTTTCGTGATTGTATATATTTTGTCTTGTATTTCAGAAGAAGGTTAAGATAGAGGTTTAGTTAAATTTGCAAAAATATACAGCATATCAAGAAATACGTACACATAAATTTTTAAGAAAATCTGCATTGACCCCTTAAAAATTATTTCCCTTTTTGGTCAAATTTTGCATGATTTTATATATTTCGTCCTATATTTCAAAAACATTTAAGATAGAGGTTAAAGTTGAATTTCAAAAATTTTCTGTGCATCAAGATATACCCACATGCCAGTTTTGAAGAAAATCAAAATACTTAAAGGAGTCGTGCCCTTTATCGGTTCAATATCTTAAGATTTTATACATATTGTTTTATATATTAAAAGTGATTCGAAACAGAGGTCAAGTTTAAATTGAAAAAAAAATTTGTATGTCAAGGACTACGTTTTATTAAACATGGTCAAGTCGTCCAACCTCATACTAGGTGGTTTCCAACTGGGAGCCTAGTTTAACATTGGACACTATGCTAAAACAAATTAAAGGATTCTCTTCTCGGTAACTACTGAGCCATTTGAAACCAAACATGGTCACAAAAGTCCTTAGTTGGTCCCTTTGAAAAATGTGCCTGGCAAGTTTAACATTAAAACCTATGGGAAAACAAATTTAAAGATCTTCTTGTCTGACATGAAAATTTTACCTTGCGTGTTATAGAAATTTACTAATTTTATCAAAATTCTAACCACTTCAAAAAACTTAGGCTTCATTCCGTGTATGGCACTCGGTAGATGTCCTTGGTACTGAATTTGGCTTCCAATGTTATTTGTGGAAACCAGCACTTCTTTCTGGACAACTTTTGGATTATGGCTTTCCATATTATTTGTTTTTAATGTTGCTGAAGAGAGATCATCCTTGAAACACGTGTATAGCATTACGCAATTGTTTATATACAATTTCGGTTTTTTGTATTTTGAACCATTGGGCCGATGTCACTTTTGATGGACCAGAGGTCCCCGAGGGTATTCACCAGCCAAATAGTCAGACTTGTCTGACATGAAAATTTTACCTTGCGTGTTATAGAAATTTACGGATTTTATCAAAATTCTAACCACTTATTCGGTAGATGAATTTGGTACTGGATTTGGCTTCCAATTTCGTTATTTTTGGAAATGAGTAATTCTTTCTGGACAACTTTTGGATTATGGCTTTAGAGTATGATTTAGACTATGGCGACCTTATTTACACACAACAACTGAAACTTAATAAAGCTAACAATGATTCTAAATACTGCCCATTTCTCGATCTAACTATCATCGTTAACTCTGGAAAAATTAAAACTAAAATTTATGACAAAAGGGTTGATTCTGATTTCACCATTACTAACTTCCCTTTTCTTGATGGCGACGTTTCTGTAGCTCCATCATGCGGGGTGTATATATCTCAACTGCTACGATTCGCACGCGTCTGTTCTGCTCTTGACGACTTTAATGAACGTAACCTTACTATCACATCCAAACTTTTACAACAAGGTTACAGATTTCATAAATTGATAAACACATTTAAGAAGTTTTATAGAAGAATGCGACTCGCAAACAGCTTATTACTAAGGGTATTTCTCACCCTCGTTTTTACGGAAATGTTGTTCAAAAATGTCAAAAACTGACAAAAAATCCAGAAAAACTGGGGCGTAACTTACATTCTTTACGTAATAGGGGATATTGACCGGATATTCTTCATGATTCAGTTAAACTAGCTTTGGGATCCAATGACCTGAAGATTTTACAATTATACTGGCCTCTCACTGATACTGCCGATGTCTACTGAAATCCATGACGATTCTTAACCAAACCCTTCGGGAAGTTTTGAATTTGATTAATAATCCGTAGTGCGACAGTGTTTTACCAGCAGACTAGGATCATTGAGATGGCCGGCAGTTTAGCGGCGAGCACTCCCTGACCCATCTTTCTAAATTACGTTTTGTCTTGTTCTTTCCGTCTTGGAGTAAGTGGTCTACCTGTATTGGGTTTTATTTGTATTTTTATTATACTATAGGGAAACTGGATAGAGAAAGGGGAGGTTTGGGTACCCAAGAACCGTTTTAACCCTACCGCTAGCTGTCGCTAGTGCCGGTACCAAGTCCGGCTATCCCGAGTTCCTATCGTTGTTTATGTTTGTCATTTGTCATTTTATTGTTTTTCGTGTGCAGTTCTCTGGTGGATTGTGGCATGTGATTGTAATGTTCGGTCATTGTAAGTGTTTCCTGTTATCTTTACTTCTTTAATTTCCATAGTATATGGTTTTAATGCTGCCGATGAGAGGTTACTCCTTGAAACACGTTTACAACATAATTAAGGCCCTGTCACAATATAACGTTCTAGCCAACGTGTAATGACGTTCGCAAATTTTTGTTAGAATGTTGGCGCACGGCGAGGAAATTGAAGAAATTTTCTTGTTGGACGCATTCATAACGTCAGGCTATCGACATAAAACGCACAGAAAACTTATTTATAACTTGTCTGCAACGCTCAAAAACGTGTAACAGCGAATGACGACGCTTCAAAGGCCTTATACTGGCGTACTTGACGTATACCGAACGCATCCATAACGGTCTTGTAAAAATTAAAAGAACGTCCATACAGAATTTTGACGATCTTTCGTCAAATCAGTTGGAAATTCATCATTCCAATGTCATTTGTAAAGGTAGAAATGGATAGAAATGCATAAAAAAATACTACAGATTACCAGGGGGATAGGTCCTAAAATATCTCAAAATTTATTTTCAAAAAAATATTTCAGTCTGATGCTGAAATATAGCGGCTATTTACATTCCTTTGGACTTCTGTCTTGCTCTTAAACCATTACTTTCAAGATAAAACATCGGCTAATACGTTAGATGTTAGTTGCAAGGATGCTCAGTTTGCGTTCTTCGCACGTTTAAAACAACTTTCGAGAAAACACTACATATCGCACACATTGCGTGCATAAAGTATCTCTAGCGGTTGCCTGACGCGTGCAAAACTCATCAATAACACGTTGGCGAACGTCGTGAAATTTTGAGCATGTACAAAATCTTCCGACGCACTCAACGAACAACAACGCACGCCAACGTGTGTCAAATATTCTTACACGCCGGCACACGTTGGCGCTGTGCGTTATAGCGTGACAGGACTATAACTAAATTTACTGTTTTTATTTATTTTACTTTTTGGAAACTATTGGCCCTTTTCAAAGCTAACTTGTCACAAAAGTCCTAGTTGTCCCTCTTTGAAAAATGTTTCTTCAAAGACCGCATTTCATCCACAATAGCCACCAGCAGGGAACATGGTTCAACATTTAACCCTATAGGAAAGCATCGAAAGATCTTCTTCTTAAAAACAACATACCTAATTGGATTAAAACTTTGATACAATAGTTCTTTGATGGTCCCCTTTAAAAATGTAATGCAAGTTCACACCTCATCCCAGATGGGTACAAGCAGGGATATTATTTTAACTTTTGACCTTATGGTATAGTACATTCAAAGATCTTCTCCTCTGAAGCTACGTGGCCAGTTGACCATTTGCCAATTCAAACGGAATTCCCGAATTTAACCTCGCGTTTTGCATACTTATGCAAAGGGAAGCAATTCTAGACCGGACAAAAACAAGAAGTTTCCAACGTAAACTAACCAAAGTGTGAAAATTATTTTCTCTGTACGGTTACAAAATTCCATCTTCGGTGATCTTTATCAAAATAGTATGACCTTTTATGTGTCTATTTTTTTTATATATCTCAGTAGATTTTATATGCCAGGATGATGATTTATTAGGGTTTATTCGATAAATGTCAGGTGTCATGTGGTCTTGATTTAGTGAAAATTTTAAAGAACGGAGAGGAAGTCAATAATTTGCAAATCATCTATTGGAACCAAACTTGGTTATAATAGTTCTTAGTTGGCCCCTAGAAAAATTGTCTCGCAAGTCCGCATAACATCCAGGATTGCTGCCAGCAGAAAACATGGTTAACATTTAATCCTGTCGGAAAGCATTCAAAGATCTTCTCTGAAACATTATAGCCAATTGAATCCATACTAGATTGAAATAGTTTTATTGGCACCTTTTGAAAAATATGTTCTGCAAGTCGGCATTACATCCAAGAGTGCTGCAAGTGAAGAACATAGTTTAACATTGAAATCTTTTGGAAAAAACGCTCAAAGATCTCTCTGAAACTACTAAGTCAGTTGGAATCAAACTTGATCAAATTCTTAGTTGGTTCCCTTGAGAAAATGACCATTAAGTCTTCACTTCATCCAAAATGGTTTTCATCGGTAAATATAGTTCAACTTTGAAGCAAATAACATCAAGGTCTATTAAGATAATTGAAATTCGGGCCCTTTGGTATTGAGGTCATTATTACTGATTGTCCCTGTCTGCCATGGCCTAGGTGAGCGATACAGGTCTTGAGAGCCTCTTGTTTTCAGTTTAGCCCTAGTGGCCTGGGTTCTGTTTGTGTGAAGCAGTAAACGTTACGTTGAATCTGTTGAACATATTAAACTGCCCAAGAAAGAAAAGAAACCCAACAAAATACGATAAAAAAAGAAATAACCGACCTGTTAGCCAATATGTGAAAATATCCTATAAGGCCGCTTTGGCACTTAATATGAATTGCGTAGGCAATAAACCACACGTTCAATTATATTTTTTCCTTTGTGCCAAACTGATTATTGATACATATGTGAACTATGAACGCATTCTATTTTAAAGATTTTGTCTTGTTACTCAGTTATAAAATATTGTGTGCTTTTCATTATAACTCATAGTAAGCAGTATAAAAATACAAAAATTGAACCAGAAACGAATTGCTTGTTTTCTACCTTATCATTAGTATTTTGTGCCATTAACATACAAAAGTGGCGGTTAACATACTGTGAATATCTTTACTAAGACAGGTGAATTCTGATAAATACTAGAAGAGAAGAATGAGTTTTACCTTGATTAAAAGTTTAATTCAGCTTTATATACAGAAGTTGGCCATATTAAAGTTCCAAAAGTGATTTACCAGTGCATTTCACGTAAAACCAGTCACTGTTTGAAAAATTGTCTGGAATTCGTTTCTGGTCCAATTTTTGTATCTTAATACTGCTAAAAAGCGCATCACAAATATTTTCTTCCATTAATTAAGAAATGATTTTTATGTTCAGATGTTTTCTCATGTCAATAATTCAAATTTTGACATCACAAATTATAATTTAATACAAAAAAGTAAATAGAAAATATAAGTTAATTTCAAATCAAAACAAAAAGAAAGCTATCAAACATAAAACGACTTCCAAATTACTGGGAGATAATATTCGTCATGAGTTTTTTAGCACAATTACACCTTATATAAGTAAGCTGCATTCTGATTGGTTAATAGCCATAGCAAATAACCCTGTCAAAGAGACGCTTGCCGTGGTATTTGTCCCGGTGTCATCTGTGCGTTTTGACGAAAAAGACATTCGGAATAATTATGTAGATATATCATGAACGGCAGAGTATTTGCCAAAAATTTAGACCCAAAACTTGTATTTTTTGTAAATACTCCTCCTTATCATGATATATCCGTTCAGTATAAAAATACAAAAAAATGACAAGCAATGAATTCTAAACTGACATTTCATGAAATGCACATGGAAATTTAATTTTTGGACTTATATTATTAATAACTGGCCATATATTTGAAGAGCTCGAAATACTCATGTATTCTTAAATTTCAGTGTTTCCTTAAATCTGTTTGCACTTTAAAAAAATTACAACTATGCCAAAAATTATCCTATACCATTCTGACTGCAAAGGACAACGGCAAATGAAGAACACAGAATTGCGGGGGGAGAGGTCTGCGGCAGTAATTATGGACACTGTTTGGCCACACATTTGCGAGAGGACACACACACAGAATGAAAATATGTCCAAGTATCAATAAAAATAATTTCTAAACATGTAGTATGATGTACAATTGATGCCAGATCATTATCACGTGTTAACAGGGAGCTTCTGAAAAAGTTTGTTTCAAGGTTGGACATTACTATATGACTAGTTTTTTTTAATTTTGTCTTCTTTGACAGGAGTACACACGTGTGACAAAACGCGCACATACTCTTTAAACAAACCTTTTTTTACATCTGATCAATTCATGATGTTTGATCACGTCAATGGTTGTAAGACTTGTTATGCCAACGTTCGACCTCTTTTGTCGGTTTTATGCCCTTTCGGTGTCTTTTTTTGAGGACAATATTTCTTCCTGCACTTGAAGTACTGATATTTCGTTGCATTGACACATCCTGATATTCTAACATTATTAAATTTTCTATCAGCCTATTTCGAACTTATTTTTTAGTTGGTGTGGACCCCAAGGGGATGGCATTTACAAGTGACTGTCAAAAACTTGTCGTTGCTAATGAAGGTAGAGGTGGAAACTCTGGGAATAAATTTGTGGACCCGGTTGGTACCGTAACAATAGTGTTAAGAAATGATGTTGGTCCTCCAGCTTTTGTTAACATTAATTTCCAACCATATGTACAAGGAATTGGAGTGAGGTAAGCTACCTTATTTCTGTGCAATAAAATGGCATTAGTTTTTCCCTCATTTCTCATTTCTGTATTTATTAGAAAAAAAAGTGTTTTTGAAAACCTTTCTTAGGGGACGACCATTTCATTTTCAGGGATGGGCTTGGACGATTTGCCTAGAAAAAATATTTTTAAAAAATCTGGAACAAATTATTTATTTTCTCCAAATAACAAAATACCGAAGTTACTGTGAATTTAGGTTCTGCATATGCGCATTTCGACAACTTATGTCTCTTCAGTGCAGATAAAATCTAAACGTTTGGAAGACGTTTAAAAGCTGATAGAGAACAAATAACCAATACAATCTAAATGTAAAGCCAAAATCAGCTAAGGACAGAGCTGTACATGAGGGAGATACTCTTAGTTTTCAACAAAATTTGCAAAAATTAGATATTGTAAATTTCCAAATACAATCGGCTACTGGGTGGTTGTTTACCCTCGGGGACTAACAGACCACCAGCAGTGGCATCGACCCAGTGGTAACAAATAACAAAATACCGAAGTTACTGTGAATATAGCTTCTGCATATGCGCATTTCAAATGTCAAAATGTCACATCAAATTATTTATTTGCATTTGCAACAAAAAAGTTTATTCTTCGATTCAACGTTAAATTATTTATTTTCATGTAGGATTAGAATATTTATTTTCACTGGCGCCAAGATTAAATTTTTATTTACAAAGTCGCCCGAACCACACTCCCGCGAAAATCAAATGGTCGTTCTTTTATTGTCATTTATTTTTTGCAGTTGTTTTACCACAAGACCAAGATATAAGCCAATTTTACACGTAAATTACCTTAATTATATATTTTGAATGATGCAAGAAATATTTTTAAGTATGAATGAAAACTGGCCGCAGCAATAGAATTAAGTCAAGAGCTGGCAAAATGACGAATATTTTACAAACCGCCAAGAATGAAATGGGCACAGCTTCAAGCACCATAAAAGCAAAATTTGACGTCATGAGAAATCAATTAAAAGGGGAATAACTCTAATTCGAGGAATCAACTTTCAAGAACATTGATTATCGTTAAGTTGTAAAATTCTTTCTAAACTTTTATTAAATATTTTAGGAAAGGATATTGAGTAAATGAACATGAAACAATAACACATATGTTAACTAAAACTGCAATAATTTTAATGAGCTGTATGGCCATTTCGGAAATTTATTCCTCATCAGCATCACTAGAACCCAAACAAAGGAAATCCATAATTTCAAAAAATGAAAACCAAACGAAATCCGAATAATCAGTAATATCAAATATAGCTAAGGACAAAACTACGATGGTGGGAGTTAATCCTTTGGTTTTAGAATTTACATAAATTTAGATAATAGTAATTGAACAAAGTTTACACATGAGATATTATCTCATGTACAAGTACACCATATCTAAGAAAAATAAAGAGCATACATCTCTACCAAGGGGAATTGTTTTACCAACTCCACACTGCAATAAAAGACAAACTCCTGTAATAAATAATTTACGAAAGGATATGGAGTAAATGAACATGAGACAATAACACATATGTTAACTACAACTGCAATAATTTTAATGAGCTGTATGGCCATTTCGGAAATTTATTCCTCATCAGCAGCACTCTGCTTTATCTTTAAAAAGATAACCATATTTATAATAATTTCATTATACATTATCATGTTATAAATTCTGTCTTTAATGAAAACGGAATAAGAAACAAAAGCAGCAGACATTTTAGACATCAAATTTTATGAAATATAAGAGGACAGGACAATCAAAGCATGAAATACTAACGAAACATTAACGAAAATTTGAGAATATTACGCCTTTCGCTAAATTTTAACAATAAAACCTAATCAGAAATAAGATAAAAGTCGTCCTGTATCCTGTTTCTTCAATGAAGCTTTTTTTCTGGGACCAACAAGATATATATATATTTTTCGATAACAAGTATCTAGCTCTGTGCATAGAATTAAACTAAGCTGCTTCCAAATTCTGCGGCTAATTTTTTGGTTTATTATGAAATTTATACTTGACAAAAAAACTGGATGTTGTCATCGTTTTCCCGTTTTAATTTATATCTTTTAAATTGATACGCTCAGACATTCA
Source organism: Modiolus philippinarum (assembly GCA_002080025.1). NCBI lineage: Eukaryota > Metazoa > Mollusca > Bivalvia > Mytilida > Modiolidae > Modiolus > Modiolus philippinarum. The sequence goes on from MJUU01040906.1 coordinate 22,027, forward strand.
AATAGAACAAAAACATGTGATTTGCATTATATAGATAAGTCCTGTATCATGTTTCTTCAATGAAGCTTTTTTCTGGGACCAACGCATGATATATATATATATATATATATATATATATATATGAATGTTGATGTTGCTTTGTTTTGAGATGATTTTATAAGATATATATATTTCGATAACAAGTATCTACCTCTATGCATAAAATTGAACTAAGCTGCTTCCAAATTCTGCGGCTTACTTCTTGGTTTATTACGAAATTTATACTTAGCAAAAACACTGAGTGTTGTCATCGTTTTTCTGTTTTAAATTGATACGCCTAGACATTCAAATGGAACAAAAACATGTGACTTGCATTGTAAAGATAAGAATCACATATTGAGAACTATTGGAATAAAACAGTTTAAAAGGGGTTTAATAGAATATAAACGGAACCAAGTCGCTCACAAAAATATAAAAAAAAAAATCCTTCGGACTTTTTTGTTTTTGTTTACGAGTGAATTAGTCCCTTTTATACTCCAATAAATTCCTTTTCATGACCAACATGTTTCCTTTGGAAACGCCCATATTTGAGCAATATTCCGTCAATGCGTATAATCCACACTAACCATAATAAAACCTATTAACCCGGTTGTACTCATTTACAATATTTGCCTTTTCAACAGTACACTGCTGAATCGTGGCGTTCGTTGGGTATACAGAGGAAATCCTAACAATGGTATCGTCAACAACATATGGGACGACTTCGAACCAGACAGAGTCGCAATCAGTCTTGATCAAAATTACGCATATGTTTCTCTGCCTGTAAGTTTTAACTAACAAGGACTATATATATACCTCTTTTTATTGTGTTTGATTTTCCCTTTGATCATGTCTGTTTGTGCTATTTCATACAACCGTATTTTTCCGTATTAACAGGTAAGTTACAAACCAACCACATTAAGTATGAATTTTCGTTCAGTGATACTTTTGTGAACTTGCCATGCATTTTACTGTTAACTTGGATTGTAAACAATGCCTAAAACTACAATAACAAGCCACAACCCACAAGGGAACTGGACTAGAAATAGCACATAACAGACTTGAGACAAACATAAGTAACGATAAGAAATCGAGATACCCGGACTTGGTATCGGAAATAGCAAAAGCCAGTGGTAGGGTTTAACAGGTTTATAGGTACCCAACCCCCCCTTTATATATCCCGTTCCCCATAATATGATAAACATACAAATAAAACCCAAAACAGGTAGACTATTAACTCCATGAGCACTATCTTGAAGATGAAAAGAATGTGACAAAACGTAATTTAGAAAGATGGGCCACAGAGAGCTCGCCGATTATTTGCCCGCTAGCCCAAGGAACTTTGGCTGCTGGCAAAACACTGTCGCACTATCGATAATTCAAACTCAAAACTTCTCGAAGGCTTTGGTAAAGAGTCGTAATTTATTTCAGTAGACATCGTCAGTATCAATGAGAGGCCAGTATGTGTGTCATTGGAATCCAAATCCAATTATACGGTAATATTCCGTCAATCTATTTAACAAATCGTACAACAGAACGTCATAAAGAATAAATAAAATCGACCAATTGTATTTTCTTTACTCGAATTTTGCATCTCATTTATAATTCATAAATATCAAACTTGATTTGATATACACTTGGTTTGTTAGTGACTTTTTAGACATGATTTTCCATTGAACATTCAATTCAGTACATGTATACTTTTTTCTCTTTTGTGTACCATTACCGTCATTACAATGTATATGAATATCATTCGTTGTTTTTAGCGATTGGTCAAATACCATATTATGTTTGCCTTGATATATCCCATTTCAATTTGATAGTTATTTTATAAACATTACGTCACTGGTTTTCTAGTTTGAATGCGATTTGTCTTAATTGGCATGAATGAAAGTTTTAACTGAAGTCTGCGCGGTTTTGTAAAGATATTTTCAGGATCAAATGGAAATTTGGAATCTCCAGTTTGTCAAATCTTTTCCCAGCCAGGATTCGATTTAAAAGGCGATCGGCACTGCGAAGGAAAGTTTTATCGATTGTCAGGATCTGGACAGTTTGGTAAAACTAGTTTCGTTGTTGAAACCTACTACAATTTAAATTTCTCTTAGATCATCTTTAGAAAACAATGACGTTAGACACAAAAACAATGACGCCAGACAGAAACAAAGCACAGAACCAGAAACCACAACATTCAGAATAAAGGCACTCACAGTGTGAACTCCAGTGAAACTGAGAGTGACATCAGGTGCTCCGGAAGGGTAAGCATGTCCTGCTCTGTTAACAGCACCCGTCACACTGTGGGTGACAAATGTCACGTGTAGACACAAATCGCCCGATTGGTGTGCTGACTATGTATAGTATCTTGATCAGAGTCAAACATTAATCACCCACCATGATTGCTCAAAATCGTATTAAGAATATGTTTAATAATCGAAATTATGAAGTATTCTTAAAGGGGTATTTGTCTATTTGATATCATAGACAAATGGATACGATACAATGCGTTTTAAGAACTTCCCAAAAAACAACAACAAAAAAAACACCCCCCCCCCCAAAAAAAAGAGAAAAAAAAAAACACAAATTGAAGAAATGCTACTAATATCGCGTTAATATGCGATGTCAAATTGTAACCGATGTGACCTTGACTTTGTACTGAAAAAATGAGATGTTTTACATTTTTAAATGACTTTTGATAATTTTTAAATGACTTTTGATAAGAATTAAGGGAGTTTCAAATTATACGTGAATCGAAATCCTTCAGAATTACAAAAAGTGAATTTTATGGTTTTTTAGTATACTCTTTATTTTCAATGGGATGTATTTTGCCAATAGTCTAAAATCTTGTTTTATAAATTGTCATTTTACTAGAAGATTTTTTAGTTTTTTTTAACTGTAGCAAAAATATAACATAACAACCCTGTCTTAAATTGTCTACTGTATTATGTTGTAGGAGAATAATGCAGTTGCAAAAATAAATATTAACTCCTACTCTGTCAGCGACATGTTTCCACTTGGAAATAAAAACTGGATGAATTATCAGATAGATGCTAGTGATTCGGATGGCGGTAAGACGAATATTTCTTATATAAGCATTTTTTATTCCAATCTCGACAAAGTCGTCGCTTTTAGGATAAGGTGTTAATAAAGACACCTTGTTCACAATGTGTCAGATTTGCGTGAACTTAGATTTTGTTATTTATTGATAACACATTTTTTTCCTTTTTGTTTTAATAATCTCTACAAAGAAAAGATGTTCGTCTCAAATAAGAGTTTTGTATTCATTTAATCTTTATGTTGGCAAAAAGTGGCTTGTTTATTTTACAATTTGGAATTGCATCTTGGAAATGAAATTACATACAGTCTTCAAATTTACAATACAGTTCTAACCTAATTTGATTTTGGAGGCTTTAGAGGTATGAGTGGATCTCAACTTTAGTTCTGGGCTTAGAGGTATGAGTGGATCTCAAATTTAGTTCTGGGCTATGATGAGTAAGCTGGCAAAGTTTCATTTTGTTCAAAGGCAAAAATAAAATACTAGAGTTTTTCTTTTCAAAAGTGGAAAACATAGGCGAGGTATTATGTACATTACTATTACGAATTTGCAAATCACAGGACATTGATTGTCGACGTCCTTTCGTGCAGATTTTAAAAAGAATTGTAGTACTGAGTTAACATTATTTGCTTCATTCATATTTTAAAGCATTTTAGTAGTGTCATGCCTTTAAGAGAACAACAATTGATGTTTCAAAATAATTATCATGTGCGTATCACTATATAATTATTGTTTTTGTTCAATTCTTTATTTTTTGTCCCCCGCCGCAACGCGGAGCGGGGACATAGAAATGCCGGCCGTCCGTGCGTCCGTGTGTCCGTGCGTCCGTCCGTCATCCTTTCTTGTAAGTGCTCTCGTGCCTACAAATTATAACGGATTTTCATGAAATTTATACCAAATGTTTATATCAATAATACCTTGGTCAAGTTCGAAGATCAGTCTTGGTCAATACTTTTTGACGGAGTTATGGGACTTTGACCGAAATCATGACTCTGTTTTATCCAAAAATTGACCTTGTAAGCGCTCTCATGCCTACAAATTATGACGAATTTTCATGAAATTTATACCAAATATTAATACTACTAATACCTTGGTCGTGTTTGAAAATCAGCATAAATCAATATTTTTTGACGGAGTTATGGGACTTTGACTAAAATAACGACACCGTTTTAGCCAAAAATTGACTTTGTAAGCGCTCTCATGGCTACAAATTTTGACGGATTCTCATGAAATTTATACCAAATGTTTATACTACTATGCCTTGGTCAAGTTCGAAAATGAGCCTTGGTCAATACTTTTTGACGGGGTTATGGGACTTTGACCAAAATAACGACACCATTTTAGCCAAAAATTGACCTTGTAAGCGCTCTCATGGCTACACACTGACGGATTCTCATGAAATTTATACCAAATGTTTATACTACTAAAACCTTGGTCAAGTTCAAAAATAAGCCTCGGTCGATACTTTTTGACGGAGTTATGGGACTTTGACCAAAATAATGACACTGTTTAAGCCAAAAATTGACCTTGTAAGCGCTCTCATGCCTACAAATTTTAACGGATTTTCATGAAATTTAGACCAAATGTTTATACGACTAATAATTTGGTTGAGATCAAAGATCAGTTTCGGTCGATACTTTTCAACAGAGTTATGGGACTTTGACCACAATAATGACACTGTTTTAGCCAAAAATTGACCTTGTAAGCGCTCTTATGCCTACAAATTTTGACGGGTTCTCATGAAATTTATACCAAATGTTAATACGACTAATAATTTGGTAAAGTTCGAAGATCTGCTGTAGTCGATAGCCATTGTATCCCCACATATTTAATTTTGGAACTGCCCTGAATGTTTGAAAATATTGCAATTTCATATACAGTATACTAGTATATTGCATGAGCGGTTGGGGACCCAGAAATTCTATTCTTGTTATTTGTTTTTAAATTGCTGGTTCTTTGTAATTCGTCTGCCCGCATGGGCTTCATAAATAGAAATATAGGTCATATTATCTTATTACAGCCTTTAAATTGCATCAAGACAACGTTTACTTTGACAAGAATATTCCTCAGTATTTAATGGAATGCGAATATATTTAACTCAGAAGAGCTACATGTACCTTAATATACTAGCATATAAGAAAATGCCGATGTTACTGTAAATTATTTTTATAAATGTCAAAAATATTGTATTAATAAATTGGTAACAGGACTATTATGAAAATACCAATTTCTTAAAACTTTTATTAACCAGATTGGTGAACATAAATAGGTTGACAAGTGAATGTAATCGTATTAAAAATAGTTGTCTGGAAATTCTTTTTTTTTCTTAAAAAGTCGTTTGTGGGATCACATATTTTGAACCAAGAAGTAGCTATAAAAGATTTTACTCTGCATGAAAAGCTTTGTTATTGATGTCCTTTGTTTGGGTTCTAGTGCTGCTGATGAGGAATAAATTTCCGAAATGGCCATACAGCTCATTAAAATTAATTGCAGTTGGAGTTAATATACAGTGTATGTGTTATGGTCTCGTGGTTCATTTACTCCATATTCTTTCGTAAAATTTTTAATACAGGAGTTTGTCTTTTATTGCAGTGTGGAGTTGGTAAAACAATTCCCCATGGTAGAGATGTATACTCTTTATTTTTCTTAAATATGGTGTACTTGTACATGAGATACTTTATTCAATTACTATTATCTTAATTTATGTAAATTCTAAAACCGAAGGATTAAAACTCCCCTCATCGTAGTTTTGTCCTTACCTATATTTGATATTACTGAGTATTCGGATTTCGTTTGGGTTTTTGCATTTTAAACATTTTTTGAAATTATGGATTTCCTATGTTTGGGTTCTAGTGCTGCTGATGAGGAATACATTTCCGAAAAAGCCATACAGCTCATTCAAATTAATTGCAATTGGAGTTAACATATGTGTTATGGTGATAAGGTGAGTAAAATGAGAGGTCACAGGTAGTCAAACATCTGAAACAAAAAAGTTTCTCCATACAGCTGCATTAGGATTTACTTTTAACTTTTAAAAAATCAAGAAAAAATGTTTATTTTTTAGCTCACCTGACCCGAAGGGTCAGTGTGAGCTATTGCCATCACTTGGCGTCCGTCGTCCGTCGTCCGTCGTCCGTCCGTCCGTCGTCTGTTAACTTTTCACATTTTCATCTTCTCCTCTGAAACCACTGAAGCAAATTCAACCAAACTTTACAGGAATGATGTATGGAAGGTCCTTTACAAAGATTGCTCATTTCGTTCCGATCCGATAAAAAACATGGCCGCCAGCGCGGAACTTAGGTTTAACATTGGACCCTATGGGAAAATTCACATTTTCTTCTTCT
>MJUU01040907.1:0-11694 GCA_002080025.1 Modiolus philippinarum
CGGGTACTTAAAAAAACAATAAAAAAAAATTGAACGGTGAGAAAACCCCACACCCAACGGTAGGTCGGAGTCGGCCCCTGAATAAAGAGTAATCAAGTTCAGCGAAATAAACATCACCCTAGACTCCTAGAGTCAAAGAAAACAAAAAATATCAGATTTGTTCAGGATTTTTTTTTTTGGATTCCTTTTCTGTTCAGCTTTGAGCAGGATGTTGTGGAAAACTGAAAAAATTCTGCATCAAGGGTTTAGATATCATAAATTGATAAAAAAAAACATTCTCTAAATTTTATTATAGATACATTGACTTATTAAGAAAATTTGGTTCTACATGCAGGGCTCTTATAAAACAGGGCATTTCACATCCAAACTTCTTTGGAAATATCATTTACAAAGCGCATAAATTAAAAAATTGTCCTTCTAAACTTATTGATCCGTTGAACAAACTTATTCATAAAGGATATAAATACAGCAGTGTTGTCAAATCTTTACTTCTGGTTTTTGTTGGCAAAGATATTGATCAGCTCCTAAATGCTTTACACCATAACTAAATAAAACAAGTTTTTATATTGACAGTATTTGGCATTACACAATATCATGTTCTTCTTTCATAATTGATGATGTTGTTATACGAAATCTATTTAGAAGTATTTCAATTGAAGTTTCATATGTAAGAAGGCTTGATGTCATAGTCAACGGAAATTATGTTCTTAGATAGCTGTCAGTAACTGCGAGCATTTGTCAGGACAGTACCCGTGTGTATTTTCTACATGTTTGATGTACTTCATTGTAAGGGTACTCGTCATAATAAGTTGGACTTTTCTAGTTTGATTTTTACTGTGAGTCTTTTTGTGTATTTATTTTTAGCCATTCACCACACATAGGGGGAAGTTTTGGATCCAAGAAAACGAGTTCAACCCCACCGCAATTTTTGCGCCTGTCCCAAGTTAGGAATATGTTGGTCATTGGCTTGTCCTTGTCTTCTTATAAAAGTTTAGTTTCTTGATATTCGGGTTATTGGATTTGGTTTGTTTCCATTGATTTATTCACTTTTTCACCTTTTTTGGGGCCATTTAGGGCTTGCTATATGGTGTGAGGTTCCTCACTGTTTTGAAGACCATACGGTGACCCCTAGATGCTTTGTTTCGTGTCGTTTTAACCTAGAGATGGGATGTTGTCTCCTTGAATTTACCCCATTTCCTTTTTCTTACTATAAGAACTATAAGAAAATACGAAAGATTTAGTGTGTTTTTGTTACTGGATACCTTTTGTTTGACATTGTTTTTCAAGAGTTTGCTAAAAGATTTAAGGTAGCATACAATGTCACAGTCATTATATGTCAACATTTGTCCATTATACCCACGTTCAATATGCTGTGGTAATATGATGCTGTAAGGGGCCCGGATTAAAATAGTTTTTTTTTCATGGGCGTTATACCCCAATTATACGGGGAAATCCCTGCTCCACCATTTTTTTTTCTTGAAGAGTATCTGAAAGGGTTCCAAATAATTTAAAGCCTAGGACAGGGGTCCAAGGCATAAAAAAGAAATTTAAAGATATATACAATATAACCTTTCTAACTTTCACTGGCAATACCCTTGATTTAAGGGGAACCCTTGTTCAAATTTATTTTGAAAGCTGGTCTGATAAGGGGTTCAAATAAAAAAAAACTTGTCGAAGCTGATTGGATGTAAGTTTCTTTGGCTACTATGGTTGCGATTGATATGGGACGTTTTCAAACCATAGAATCTAAACCTTTAAACTGAAACGTGCCCAGAAAACCCTTTTATACTATGTACACTAATGTTTTGATTTAAGCAATTTGATATTGCTTATAATATGCTTAATCCAGGTTAGCCCGATATTCTTAGAGCATGTGGTTCGTTTCAGCATATTTGTTGCATTTTTGTGTTCGGTAATTTTGCTCTTACCCCATTCTAAAATCATAGATTCTATTATGTTTCAGTTTACATGAAGAATATCTACAAAGAATGCGATGATTTGATAGTTATCCATTGTATTCATCACAAACCTTACCATACTACGGGGTGTAAGTACTTATCTATAATAAACCTTACCATACTGTGGGATGTAAGTACTCATCTATAATTAACCTTACCATACTATGGGGTGTAAGTAATCATCTATAATAAACCTTACCATACTATGGGGTGTAAGTACTATCTATAATAAACCTTACCATACTAAGGGGTGTAAGTACTCATCTATAATAAACCTTATCATACTATGAGGTGTAAGCACTCATTTATAATAAACCGTACCATTCTATCGGGTGTAAGTACTCATCTATAATAAACTTTACCATTCTATGCGGTGTAAGTACTCATCTATAATAAACCTTACCATTCTATCGGGTGTAAGTACTCATCTATAATAAATCTTACCATACTATGGGGTGAAAGTACTAATCTATAATAAACCTTACCATTCTATGGGATGTAAGTACTCATCTATAATAAACCTTACCATACTATTGGGTGTAAGTACTCATCTATAATAAACCTTACCATACTATTGGGTGTAAGTACTCATCTATAATAAACCTTACCATACTATGCGGTGTAAGTACTCACCTATAATAAGTACTCATCTATAATAAACCTTACCATACTATGGGGTGTAAGTACTCATCTATAATAAACCTTGCCATACTATCGGGTGTAAGTACTCATCTATAATAAACCTTACCATACTATGGGGTGTAAGTACTCATCTATAATAAATCTTACCATACTATGGGGTGTAAGTACTCATCTATAATAAACCTTACCATTATATCGGGTGTAAGTACTCATCTATAATAAACCTTATCCTACAATGAGATGTAAGTACTCATCTATCATAAACCTTACCATACTATGGGGTGTAATTACTCATTTATATTTAACCTTACCATACTATGGGGTGTAAGTACTATCTATAACAAACCTTACCATACTACGGGGTGTAAGTACTCATCTATGATAAACCTTATCATAATATGAGGTGTAAGTACTCATCTATAATAAACCTTACCATTCTATCGGGTGTAAGTACTCATCTATAATAAACCTTACCATACTATGGGGTGTAAGTACTCATCTATAATAAACCTTACCATTCTATTGGGTGTAAGTACTCATCTATAATAAACCTTATTATACTATGAGGTGTACGTTCTCATCTATAATAAACCTTACCATTCTATCGGGTGTAAGTACTCATCTATAATAAACCCTACCATACTATGGGGTGTAAGTACTCATCTATAATAAACCTTACCATTCTATGGGATGTAAGTACTCATCTATAATAAAGGTTACCATAGTATGGGGTGTAAGTACTTATCCATAATAACCCTTCACATTCTATGGGATGTAAGTACTCATCTATAATAAACCTTACCATACTATGGGGTGTAAGTACTCATCTATAATAAACCTTACCATTCTATCGGGTGTAAGTACTCATCTATAATAAACCTTATAATACAATGGGGTGTAAGTACTCATCTATAATAAACCTAACCATACTATGGATGTAAGGACTCATCTATAATAAACCTTACCCAATATGGGGTGTAAGTACTCACCTATAATAAACCTTACCATACTACGGGGTGTAAGTACTCATCTACAATAAACCTTATCATACTATGGGGTTTAAATACTCATCTATAATAAACAATACCATAGTATGGGGTGTGAGTACTTATCCATAATAACCCTTCCCATTCTATGGGATGTAAGTAATCATCTATAATAAACCTTACCATTCTATGGGGTATAAGTACTCATCTATAATAAACCTTACCATACTAGTGGGTTTAAGTACTCATCTATAATAAACGATGCCATACTTTGGGGTGTAAGTACTTATCTATAATAACCCTTCCCATTCTATGGGATGTAAGTACTCATTTATAGTAAACCTTACCATACTATGGGTGTAAGTACTGATCTATTATAAACCTTACCATACAATGGGGTATAAGTACTCATCTGTAATAAACCTTACCATACTATGGGGTGTAAGTACTCATCTATAATAAACCTTACTATTCTATGGTGTGTAAGTACTCATCTATAATAAACCTTACCATACTATGGGATGTAAGTACTCATTTATAATAAACCTTACCATACTATTGGGTGTAAGTGCTCATCTATAATAAACCTTACCATACTATGGATGTAAGTACTCATCTATAATAAAGCTTACTATTCTATAGTGTGTAAGTACTCATCTATAATAAACCTTACCATACTATGGGATGTAAGTACTCATCTATAATAAACCTTACCATACTATGGGGTGTAAGTGCTCATCTATAATAAACCTTATCATACTATGGGTGTAAGAACTGATCTATAATAAACCTTACCATTCTATCTGGTGTAAGTACTCATCTATAATAAACCTTACCATACTATGGGATGTAAGTACTCATCTATAATAAACTTTACCATACTATGGATGTAAATACTCATCTATAATAAACCTTACCATACTATGGGATGTAAGTACTCATCTATAATAAATTTTACCATACTATGGATGTAAGTACTCATCTATAATAAACCTTACCATACTATGGATGCAAGTACTCATCTATAATAAACCTTGCCATTATATCAGGTGCAAGTACTCATCTATAATAAACCTTACCATACTATGGGATGTAAGTACTCATCTATAATAAACCTTTCCATACTTTGGGGTGTAAGTACTCATCTATAATAAACCTTACGATACTACGGGGTGTAAGTACTCATCTATAATAAACCTTACCATACTATGGGGTGTAAGTACTCATCTATAAATGAATCAAAGCGTATGTTAAACGTCACCATTAATAAAAGCATCAAATGCTAATAAAATGGAAAAAGGACACAAGTAGTATTATGTACTTAGATGAATGAAACCTCCAACACAAGCATCAAAGTTGGTGTCCGGTTATAGGAATAATTTAACAGAAAATTTGGTCTTTTGGTCTTTTTTTTCATACAGAAAATTAACACGTTTTACCAGAACAATATTCTGCGGGTTTGCGGCTGAAACTTCGGTTTTTAGTTTTAATTAAATAAAAGAGACAACAGGAAACATTTATAGTGGCTGTAAATTAAATTATATATGCCACAATCTACCAGTGAACTGCACAAAAAAACGCAGAAAAGACAAACGACAAACGTAATCACTGATAGGAACTCGGAGAAAACATAATTATGCGTGGAATACTGAACAAAGAAGAAAACTTGCCGGGCTCTGTATAGTTATTTATTTACACTTTTGGTCAATAAAATCTCTCTAAGAGCCTATGAACCAGTAGAAATGCGCGCTTATTTTGAGTCAAAGGAAATTAATTTATTGTAATCATACAATCATTACAAACAAAGAATAATTCTGAATTTTAGAAAACAAGTCACATATGCTCCATATTCTCCTATATGAAACTCTATAGGGTTCTTGACATGAATATCAATGTAAGTGGATCTATAACGGTCGTGTCCGCGTCCGCGTCTATACTTGCTGGTATTTATACATAATTATATCTCATTGACAAGGCGACAAACTCAGGAAATTTTGCATGTAACTGCATCTTGCATCAACCTTTCTAGAGGTACATTTATGGACATTTTGACCTGACCATTGTTCCAAGGGCATGTTATAAATTTAACCTTAGCCATAAAGGGGTAGTATGTTCATATTTGTATTTGCAAAATTTATATAAATTGTTCAATTATATATTATCCAGTGGTGAGTATCCTAAAAAAGGGTCCATTGGTATTCTTGTTCGAGTTTTTAAAAAAGGAGATAAGGATGATCCATTAAACTATCGTGGTTTAGCTATAAGTAGTAATATTTGTTAACTTTTTAACAAAATTATGAATTGTCGTCTAAATAATTTTTGTATTAAAAGAAATCTCATTTGTCCAGATTCAGCAAAGACAAACACACAAGCGACCATATATTTGTGCTTAAGACACACCAAACGTTTGTACTCCTGCTTTGTTGATTTTCACAAGGCCTTTGATACCGTTAGACATGAAGAATTGTTCTACAAATTACGATTATATGGAGTTAGTAATCTGTTCTATAATGTAATTAAAAACATGTATTTAAACACATATTTAAGTGTTAAAGTTAACCAATATAGCTTAACTCATAATTTTCAATCTTATATAGGAGTCCGCCAAGGGGACAATCTAAGTTCAGTTTTATTTAATATTTTCATAAATGATGTTCCATCTATATTTGACAATGCATGTTGTCCAGTTTCTCTAGATCACTCACAAATTAATTGTCTTATGTATGTTGATGATCTTATTTTATTATCTGAAACTGAAGAGGGTCTTCAGAGAAGTCTAACAAATTTACAGTATTATTGTGAAGAATAGGGACTTCGTGTTAATGTTAACAAAACTAAATCTGTAATCTTTAATCTCTCTGTAAGACATATGCCTATTAAACTGCAATATGATAATATAGAAATTGAAAATGTTAGAAAATATACTTATCTCGGAATAAATTTATGCAGATCTGGTTCATTTACAGAGGCAAAAAAAATGATCTTTATAAAAGGGACGTAAAGGCATATTTTAAATTTTTGAAATATGGGGTATATTTGATGCAAAAAACTTAACTTATTAAAAGACACCTTTTCCAATAAATTATGTAATTACCTTACTACTGAAAAAATTCATGTGAAAGTATGTAAATATGCGTTAGAAGTAAGTAAACGTTCTACTAATATAGCAGTTGGGGTGAATTAGGCAGGTATCCATTGTATTTAGAAATTATACTGAATATGTTAAAATATTGGTCACGTCTAACCAAACTAGAAAATTGTCTTGCAGCAGAGGCATATAAGCATCTGTCCAATTACATTATCAAAATAAAAAAAAATGGTATAGCAGTATCGTTGAAATAATTAATTATTTCAATTTAGATAAAAATAAAGTTCTAAAACCTAAAACGCCACTAAAAAATTATATAAATTGTCAGTTACATTTGAAATACAAAATTCTGTGGAGAGAGACGCTTTTTAACGACAACAGAAAATCAGCATATGACAACAAACTTCGTACATTTAGACTTTTTAAAGATAAATTTATTAAAGAAAAGTATTTAAAATACAAAAATACCAAAGTTGCAAAAATGAACAGTAAATGTAGTTATGTTGTACACGTGTTTCAAGTAGTAACCTCTCATCAGCAGCATTAAAATCAAATAATATGGAAAGCCATAATTCAAAAGTAGTCCAAAAAGAAGTACTAATTTCCAAAAACATCGAAATAGGAAGCCAAATCCAGTACTAAGGACATCCACCGAGTGCCATACATACATTAGGGAAATTTCTCACAAAGAAGATTATTAACAAAATTCAGAATAAGTTCCCATAATTTAAAAATAGAACAAGGCAGATATAAAAATATTCCATTAGATCAAAGAATTTGTAAATTATGTAATCTAACTATTGAAGATGAAATACACTTCCTTTTAGAATGTCAAAAATTACAAAGTAAAAGACAGGTTTATATTACTAATATTGAAAATAAATTTAGAAATATTAAAGTACTTAATAACAATTCAAAATTTATATGGGTTATGTCTGCAGAAGATACTTTTGTATACAATCAGTTATATTTATTGTTAAATGATATATTTTCATTACGACAAGATATTTTAAATACAAAATTATAGATTGTTTATATATTGCTTTATTATCTTCAATTATTACATTTTCAGAATAGTACTATTCCATGCATAATAAGCAATAAAGAGTCTCTCTCTATTGATATGCCTTGCCTCTTGGTAAATAACAAAATCACTTTATTTGTTGTGCCCTACTGTAAGTCTTCTTTATATTTACATCTTTTGTAATTATTTCATTTTTTATACCAATCATTGTAATTATTCAAATCATTGTAGCAAATTGTTAATTGATTGTTCTGCTTCATCTAGGGGCGTCTAGATTGACAATAAAGCATTTGTATTTGTATTTGGTTTGGAACTTAACATGCAAGTATGCAATATATAAAAATAAAATCGAAATATATGTGTACGTTGAAAGATGCATGTTTTGTACGAATGTACTAGTATGCAAAATTATACTTTGTTAGAAAATGGTCTCCTTCCTATTATCCTATTAAAGACAAATCACATAATTGCAATGTTGGAGGATTTCTTTTTGCCGTGTTTCATGCCAACCGACAAACGGCATCGTTTAAGCCAATATCTAATTTTTCGTTTCTCGTAGTGACATTTAATTTTTCGTATAGCCGCGCACTGTACCCGCTGTGAGACCCTCTTACATCTCTTATTTTATTTTTGATACGAATACAACAAGTCATGTAAACTTACATTCTTTCGGTGGGAATAATTTCCGGGTACGCAAATACCCTAGTGTATTTCTTCCTCACTGGATTTTTCGTTTTAATAGAGTATTTTATCCAAGCGAAAAGAATATATACCCCTAGATGCTTTGTTTTTGGTCGTTTTAACCTGGAGATGTTGTCTCCTTGACATTTACCACCATTTCCTTTCTTTTTCATATATGGGTGGAAAGAATTCAATGTTAGAGTTACTCAAAAGCATAGATGAGTCTTAAGGATGTACTCTTGTCAGGAGCTAAAATTTTAAAGTATTTTTTTTTCAAACCATGATTTTGAAAATTAAAATTAAACCCAACCCGTATTTTGTGAAAATTTGACATGAATCCAACAGCCAATTATGGCACAAATCTTCAATTTGAGATTACTCCGAAACTACCTGATAGAAATGAATAATTTTTTACACAATTTAAAGTTAAAAATAATTTTTTATAAGGCGATGCTATTGTACATAAATTATAAACAATTTAAGAATTATTTCCAAACGAGATTTCAACGAGACTGAAACATGACAGAATACATCCTTAAGTTGTCGAAATGTGCATATGCAAAAAATAAATTAACAGCAAACTTGATGTAGATGTCAGAAAAGATTTGAATTACTAAGAAAAAATACTTACCTTAGAAATCGAAAAAAAATCATATACCTTAATATTAAACCAATGAAAATGTTTCAAGCAATGGATTTATTGATTTGTAATTGTACCAGAATTGAGAACTATGGTCTTTTACCCATATGTTAGATCATATGAACTAAATAGGATTTTCAATATGAAATTTAGCTGTAGAGATGACTTATGAAATGCAGGGAAGACAAACGAAGAAAGGGACAACAGGAAACACCTACAATGGCTGAAAATTATAATTACATGCCACAATCTGCTAGGGAACTACACAGGAAAAACACATATTAGACAAAAGACAAACGTAAACAACGATAGGAACTCGGGACAGCCGGACTTGGTACCNTCATGGTACCTGTAGTAGAATTGGAATCTTTGTTTTTGACAAACATTGAATGGTAGCATCACAACACACAGATGTATATTCAGATGTATAGACTTTGTCTCATTTGAATTTACTCCATATCCCTTCTTTGTTAATCATAACCATTTTTCTGTTTTTTACCGATCTTCGACAGAATCGATTTACGAGTACAACCGTATCAAAGCTTTTACGAAATGACCCTAATTAAGGCCATAGGTATCGCCATCTTCAGTTGACTTTGCTTTAATTACATGTGATCAATGCGTTTCTGAAGTGTCGGGAATACGTTTCTGATGCTTGTCCGAACGATCGAGTCGATGAATTCTTCGGACAGATCTGCGGATGTGCTCCCGTTATGAGAAAGTTGTCATCGGTATACAGAAATGATTATCTCCAGCAGAGGACAGCACTCTGTTCTGACTCTGAATAATGTTATTTCTTTGACAAAATACGTCTTGCCAGAGGATGTTAGCCCATCTGCATGATCGGTGTTGGAAACGTAAACTCTTATTTGCTGGTATTAGTAGTTGCAGTAGTTATGGTGGAAGATGGAGATACCCCATATCCATGCTTATTTCGATTATGCCTCTGTATGGCTTCTGTTTTGGAAAACAGTTGATGGCGAAATGGGCACCCAGATTTCAGTCTTCTTATATCTTCTCGCGGTAGTGAAGCAAACAAAATAGGTGTTCAATCTTACAACAACGCATCCGTGGAAAATCATATTTCAAGTTTATTTATAACATCGAAAAGTTTCCTATTTGATGTCTTTCACGGGAATCAACTGTTTCATCTAATCCATTCTGTAAGCCTCTGACTTAAGAAGTGGTTATTCAGGTATATTGGAGTAAGACTCATCTCCTAAAACCAAGCTTTAATCGTAGATCCTGCTAGTTGGCTCTACAAAGTCAATATTAACGCTTTCTTTAAAGAAGCAAATTGCCTACGTCCATTACATTTGATAAGAGTAAATCCTTGGTTCCAAGTATACTCTTAAAGGGAGTAGTTGCTATTGATGTATAAGTGAAACTCATTCATAACAAGCTTTGATTAACATTCTCGTATATAACCTTGACTGGAGGTATGATGGGTGTGGTGCTGTGGTAATTGGTGCTGTGGTAGTGGTTGGTATGGTGAAATTCCGTAGTTCCGTCATCAACATTTACTCTTGCGTTCGTTACAGAACGTCCTGTTTTTTTTCTACTTTTGAATCATTTATTAATTACTGGGATGATCGTATCTTTTAACCGTCTACGACCTTTCAATAGTAATTACTGTTTAGTTGCTGCCGGACACTACGAAACTCAACAAAAAGAGAAGAATCCCACATATTGTCATTCTGACATCTGAAAAAAAAATACCAGAATGGATTATGTGATTAAAAACGGTCTTTTCTTCAGGGTTTTTGTTTTTGTACTTTATTCGTGTATTACTTAAAATATTGTTTTCGGTGTTCCGTACCACTAGGTAAGCTTGTGAATAATCAAAAGCTACTATAACTAAATACCGAGGTTACTGTGAATATCGTTCCTTTGGAAATAATGATTTCAGTTTATTTAATTCAGCATAGAATTTCTACATAAGTTCTCATATTTGTTCCATCACTAAACATTGTAACGACATCGACAATTTTTTTTTTCAATTTACGTTAATACACCAATTGCGTTTGCTTTTGGGTAACGAAATATTTATTCTATTTTAACTATTTTAAAGCTGTTTGGACGCCAATTGATCCGAAGATGTTAGCTCGTGCTGTTGAAGAGGAGATTGCAAAAGGGACAGAGATCTGTGAAAATTTAGAACACCTATTGGAAATGTACAAGGTATTATTATTCCATTGTGTCATATAAGGCTATCAATATCAGTTTTTTTTTCTAGGGGGTAAGAAAATTACGTGAACAAAATTGTTGCCGAACATATCAACCCCATACTGATGATGGCTGTGATACGAGTGCATCATGATTAGCATTCTGGAGCAACTGATAATACCGCAATTTTTTGTGTGGTTCACTTCACTTCGTTATTGCCTTAGTTGTAATGCGCTTTTGTTCATTTTTGTTTTTATCATGCTTTACATGTTCATCTGGATTGTAATATTTTAAAATTTTGATCTTGGTATTTCCCTATCTGCATTTTGGCTTCAGTACTTGTGTGGAGATGTGTTTACTTATATAAAAACATTGACACAAACATTACTAATATAAAAAATTGAATACCCGAACTGGAAATCATATGGCATCGTTAATACTATCGGAAACAGACAAATGTACGACACACTAATATACAAAGCTGGGACTATTTGAGGATATTGAAAGGT
>MJUU01040908.1:21516-33230 GCA_002080025.1 Modiolus philippinarum
GAGATAAGCTTCGGACAAATTTTCAATATAGACTCTAAGTAGGAGAAATCTACAAAGTGCTGTAACTTTGTTAAAAATTTATGAATCAATCTGAAAATAGGAGGTGCACAAGTACTTATAGTTACTAACATTCTGACAAAATTTGAAAAGTCAATTCAGAGAGGTTCCCGAGATAAGCTTCGGACAAAAAATGTCTACAAACGGACAGACGGACGGACGGACAGACGGACGGACGGACGGACGGACATGGTGATTCCAGTATACCCCCCTACTTCGTTGTGGGGGGTATAATTAGCTGAATGGCCATTTTGGAAATTTATTCCTCATCAGCAGTACTAGAACCAAAACAAAGGAAATCCATAATTTCAAAAAATGTTAAAATGCAAAAAACCAAACGAAATCCGAATAATCAGTAATATCAAATATAGCTAAGGACAAAACTACGATGATGGGAGTTAATCCTTCGGTTTTAGAATTTACATAAATTTAGATAATAGTAACTGAACAAAGTGTACAAATGAGATAGTATCTCATGTACAAGTACACCATATCTAAGAAAAATAAAGAGCATACATCTCTACCACGTCTCTAGTTGGGTTCAAGTTCGGTTCTTTTTTCCGCAGGGAACACCCAAGGACTTGTGGCCAAGTTTGGTTCCAATTGGCTAAACTGTTGCAGTGAAAAGATCTTTGAATGTGTTTTCTCATAGGGTCCAATGTTTAACTATGTTTATTGCTGGCATCCATCTTGGATATAGTGCCTGACATGAAAAACACCTTTTTCTTAGGACTAATGTGGCAAAGTTTGGTTCCAACTGGCTCAACAGTTTCAAAGGAGATGATCTTTGAATGTGTTTTCCGATAGGGTTTAATGTTAAAACAATGATTCCCGCTGGCGGTCATCTTGGATATAGCACGGACCTGAAAAACATCTTTTTTGTAGGGGAACACCTAAGGACTCTTATGGCCCAGTTTGGTTCCAATTGGCTTAGCAGTATCAGATAAGAAGATCTTTAAATGTTTTCCTCATAGGGTCCAATGTTTAACTTTGTTTATTGCTGGCATCCATCTTGGATATAGCTCCTGACATGAAAAACACCTTTTTCATAGGGGACCACCCAAGGACTATTGTGGCCATGTTTGGTTCCAATTGGCTCAGCAGTTTCAGAGGAGAAGATCTTTGAATGTGTTTTCCCAAAGGGTATGTTTCCTGCTGGCGGCTATCTTGGATATAGCGCGGAGCTGAAAAATATCTTTTTTGTAGGGGACCATCTAAGGACTATTGTGGCAAAGTTTGGTTCCAATCAGCTCAACAGTTTAAGAGAAGATCTTTGAATGTGTATTCCCATAGGGTCCAATGTTAAAACAAAAAAAAAATGTTTTTCGCTGGCGGCCATCTTGGATATAGCAGGTACCTGAAAAACACCTTCTTTGTAGGGGACCACCCAAGGACTATTGTGGCCAAGTTTGGTTCCAATTGGCTTAGCAGTTTCAGAGGAGAAGATCTTTAAATGTGTTTCCCATAGGTCCAATGTTAAAACAATGTTTCCCGCTGGTGGCCATTTTGGATATCATGCTAACCTGAAAAACATCTTTTTTTTGTAGGGGACAGGGGAGAAGATCTTTGAATGAAAAGTTTACACCGGACAGACGACAGACACAAAGTGATGGCAAAAGCTCACCCTGGCATATACCAGGTGATCTAAAAACAAAATGCGCAGGTGTCCATTTTCATTTCCTTACTATTGACATATGGATAGTTTCTGTATAAAATACAGTTCAAATCAAGGAAAATTAAGTCTTGATGCAATGAACTTGAAATATTGTACCAGAAAATATCAGACATATCTAAATAATTTTAAAAGGGAGATAATCCAAATTCAAATAGTCAATAGCTAAACAAAATTTGTTCTTCAAGGTAAAGGGTGCAGGTACCAACCAAAAAGTCTTGAATACACATGTGAAATATGAAACACTCAACATTAAACATTCAAAAGATATACAAACGTTAAAGTTTACTCATTTCTCCAAAAAGGCAGTCACAAGCCAAGGTCACTTTCATGAGGTGATATATTCCGGTACATTTTAATGGTCTTGCCACAAGGAATACTAAACATGAAAGACCTACCTTATATTGGGTTATTTTCGTGTTGGCTTTTGTTTGTGATTTTGGTTTTGCACCCCATCCAATGCATTTGAATGGGTAGTGAAATTTACGCGTAAGCTAAAATTCGCATGCAATTGTGTACCAAGAACAAAGCGAAAATTAGACACACACGAAAAAAAAACGATATACGGTATCACTTAAGGTAGATCGACACTAGTACATTGCACATTCGATTGGCGCATGTGCCAAAGACGAATCAGATTCGGTATTTACTTGATTTTCAAGCCTCTTTTTCCATAAATATTGTCTATTTTGTAAACTATATAAAATATCTTTCTTGATCAAACCGCAACATATAGATTTTTTCAGCTTAACATATAGCTTGAGTGTATATCTCTGAAATATTTTTAAAAAACGGAAATAAAGGGCTACGCCGAGCGCAGCATGATACGACCGCAGCATGTCGACCACTGAAATATGAACAAGTGTAATTGAAAGTGAGTGTGGACATACTAAAGAGCTTGACACAATAATTGCTTGGACACAATAAGGGGATTGACTCAGTAATTAACTGGACAAAACCTAGGGAAAATGAAAATTAGCCCTTATGACTCCTTATGGTTCCTCTTTGATCCCTTATAGCTGGAAAACAGTAAGAGCTACACCAAATCCATTGACATACTACTGAAAGCTTATATCAAGTGGAATCCAAAGAAAAAAATCCCATCGAATTCAGACAAAAAATAAAAATTTCATGTATCTGCAAGTTTGCAGTTTTGGCCCCTTCGACCCCTTATAGCTCCAAAACGGTAAGAGCTACAACAAATCCGTTGACATTATATTGAAAGCTTATATCAAGAGGAATCTAAATAAAAAATCCCATCAAAATCCAATGAAAAATAAAAATTTTAGGTAATCTGCAAATTACCAATTTGGCCGCGTTTGGCCCCTAATAGTTAGGTAAGCAAACAAGTTACCAAAAATCTAATAGCAGAATACTGTGTTAATTTTTCATAAGCAATCCACTGAAAAAAACTGCATCAAATTGGACAAAAAATTTTAAAAAAATATTTTTTTTTATTTGCCCCTTTTGGGCCCCATTTATCTCGGAAACGGTACATGCTACGTGAAATCCGTTGCACACTGCTGATTGAAAATTTCCCCAGGAACACAATGAAAGAAACCCCATCAAAATCCAATTAATAATAAAGATTCTACAGATAAATATGTGAAAATACCCAATTTAACCCTTTTTGGCCCCTTTTTTAAAAACGGGTGGGGTCACAATGACCAAAACAACTGCAAGCCCTCCTTTTGTACCAAAGAACATTATGTAAAAATTTCATAAGGATTGATCTACTGGAACAAAAGTTCTTGACCAAAAACAAAAGTGTCTACAGACAACGACTACAACGACAATGACGACAACGACAACGACAACGACGCAACAACGATGACAACGACAGCACCATACCAATATACGACCACAAAAATTTTTGCGGTCATATATAAAAAGCTGTTCTCACAGTTTCCTTTACATTCTTTGTATATATTGTTGAAAAATACTCAATTCTGATAACAGGAAAAGATAATCGGTGACATATCATTTTTGATTTTATTTTTGGAACAAATGGACTAATATCTACAAAATATCTTAAAATGAAAAAATCCTGTCTAATATTTTTATAAGGATCGATCTACCTTAATATTCAAAAAGGTCTTCTTTTGAAGATATTCAGACAAACAGACTAAAAACTATATGAGGCATGAATCTTCGATTCTTGGAGGCATAACGGTACAAAAAAGTGTTTAGAAGTGCACAAACACACTACAGCAGTTTGACCCTCATAGAAAACCATAAATATCAACAGGTGAGGAATAATGCATTCATGTCACATATCGGAGCATTTGATCATTTTATAAACAAGATCTGGGAAATGATAAAATATCAGATGAAGTGTTTTGACATAAATACAGGAACTCTTGACTGATTAGCAAAGGTAAAATGCGATCTCTGAAACAAAACTCCAACTCCCATGATCATGATGATGTTTAAGACTAACTAGAAAATGTGTCTATAAGACACAGATGCCCTGCTGACAAATTTATCACAATCAATAACCTACTGTTTTTTGGTGTGTATTAAACGCATTGGTGTATAAAATGCACCCCTTGTCTCAGAGGAAAAGAATCAGAAAAAATCTAGTTCGTGTGTAAAAAACGCACGTAAATTTTCAACAACATGTTCTGTCCAAAAATGTCTGGAGATGCCGAGAGTTACCTTGTAGACTGAATTAAATGGAAAACATGATGCTTTATTCACTTATATTTAGAGGAATAACTGTACCTGTCTTTATTTAATGGTTTGTTCAAACATTTTGGGAATTTGCAAACGAAAAATATGATTTTGTAAACACAGGAAGTTTATCTCCACACGTAATTAAAAGTCAAAGGCGGTTACGGAAACGTAATTATTACGGTTTGCCTATGGAACATTTTTTAGTGATATTCCCTTATTGATCTTAATAATCGGTTTATGTATTAATTAATTTCATTTAAACTATCCCTTTTCATTAATATAATTACATTATGACTTGCAAGTATCGTGTTCCCCTTAAAACCGGAACCGGCTTCACCTAATCAAAACAAATATGGCGGACACGATCGAGATGAAATTTTGGGTACCGGGAAATATCTGAATATACATGTTGTATACAAAGAAAACAATACACATCTATTCATGTTAACATTAGCAAAATTTGTTATCGTCAAACACAGGTTCGTATCTGGATCACAACAAGGATTTTATACTTATTTCCAATGTAGTTAAGTTAGCGGTGGTCAGAAAAAAATAGTCTTTTGAAGTTCGCATGTATTAAACGCATCCCCTCTCACTAGGACCTTTCTGGGGGAAAATATGTGCATGTAATACACACCAAAAAACGGTAAATCAATCAGGCATAAAATTGGTTCCCCGTCACTGCATCATCAGGAAGTACCATTACAGATGACTGTTCAATAAACTTTTGTTGAATAATGGAAAGTAACAAAAATACCATACTAAAGACTTTAAACATTAAATATTGGTCAGGTTATAATATTATCCATGAATTATGTAGTATTCACCAATTAAACATCTACCTGTTTAAAATGGGCCTAATGCAAAAAATTTAGCAGAGTCATTACAACATAAATTGGGGGTCAAAGTCAACAAATTGTCCAAAAATTTGGTAGTTCTCACAAAGACGAGTAATTTCATGAAACATCATAATATGTTGTGTAGTTGTTGAGAAAAGTATGTAAAACACAAAATTTATTCGAGCATAAAATGTAGGTCAAAGACACTTAATTGGCCTTGGTTTGGATAGTACACATCAAGTTGATATATTTTGATGCAACAACATTGGGATAGAATGTTAAGTTGATGACAAACGGACTTAAAAGCAAAAGTTAACAAAAGTAGTTGTTGAGAAATGGACTTAAACGCAAAATTTATTGTGAATGATTTGGGTAGTAATCATCAAGGCATTAAATTCGATGAAACATCATTGTCTTATACTGTGTATTTAATGAGAAATGGACTTTAAGGCAAAACTTAACAAAAGTCACTCTAGCGTAAAATATAGGTCAAAGCCAGCAAACTGTCAATGCTTTGGGTAGTACTCATCAAGGCAATCAATTTGATGAAACATCATATTGGTATAATGTGTAGCTGTTGAGAAATGGACTTCAATGCAAATTTAACAAAAGTCACTCAAGCGTAAATTACAGGTCAAAGCTACCAAACTGTCAATGGTTTGGGAATTACTCATCAAGGCAATTAATTTGATAAACATCATATTGGTATAATGTGTAGCTGTTGAGAAATGGACCGTAATGCAAAATTTAACAAAAGTCACTCAAGGCTAAAATATTGGTCAAAGCTACCTAACTGTCAAAGTTTTGGGTAGTACTCATCAAGGCAATTGATTTGATGAAACAGTTTATGAATAGTTGTTGAGGAATGAACTTAAATGAAAAAATTTAACAAAAGTCACTCAAGCGTAAAATGTAGGTCATTGCTGAAACTGGTAGTACTAATTAAGATGCATGTAATGATGCAATAATATCAAAATACTACAAGAGGTTTCCAATATATGGACCTAACACAAAACTTAATATCGGGACGGACGGACAAGGGTAAATCTATATGCCACTTCCACTTCGTGGCAGGGCACAAAAAAATCAGAGCTTTTGTGAACATTTTGAACATTTCAGTAAATGTGGGTCAAGAAATGACTGGTCTCTGAAACTTTTATACCCAAATTGGAATCAAGTATTTTTGTACAATGACTATTATCAATGAAATGTATTTAAAAAAATACAGTTGCTAAGTAAAATTACAAAAAATAACTGGCCTTTCCGAGTTTCATGAAATTTACCAAAACTGCAATCCAAGATTTTGTAAATTTCACTATTGAAAATAATTATTCATATTGTAAGGAATTGAAAAAGATATGGTTGCTAGGTAGATTTCCAAAAAATGACTGGTCTTTGAGAGTTTCAGGAAAGGAATAGGGGCGATAAGGGCCTTATTTGGCCTTAAAAATAAATTTGAAATGTTCTATGGGTATGGCTGAAAGTTAACAGTAGCATTTCTCAAATATTGATGTATGATAACTGAGTTTTCGAGTGTAGAAGAAGGAAAAAATTGAAGATTTTGTCAAAAAATGACAAATTTAACCAATTTTGATTACTTTTTCTGTATAGGAAATATAGAGCACATGCAGGAACCACAAAAATATTTATATGAGAGGTTCAATTCATTTGTACCAATAAGTTGATAAATTATCTAATTGGTTCTTGAATGTGCTCGATGTTTCCTGTAAGGAAATCTGTTCGAAAATCTACCAAATTCAATATATTTCTAAGAAAATGCTCAAAAGTAGCCTTTTCATGATGTCAGAACTGTACCTATTGTGACGTCATTGGTTCTTACTTTTGTATTTTTCCGTAAATGGGATTTCAACTTTGAAACGAACATGAAAGAAAATCTTGAGGTGCAACTTAGAAATTCACTGGAATCTTGGGCCAAATTAACCCCTTATCGCACCTTGTCCTTTACCAATATATGAATCAAAGATTTTTGCAATTTGACTTTTAGAAATGATCATTATAACTGTAAGGAATTGAAAAAGATATGGTTGCTAGGTAGAATTCCCAAAAATAAATGGTCTTTGAGAGTTCAAGGAAATTTACCAAAATTAGAATCAAAGATTTTTGAAATTTGACTTTTGCAAATGATCATTATAACTGTAAGGAATTGAACAGGAGGCTCTCAAGAGCCTGTATGGCTCACCTGGGTCCTGCAGCACTATAATTCCCAATTGATGGTCCATCTTTGGTGGTGTATGTACATAAAAATCAGAAACTTTTTATGAAATTGATTAAAATTGTCCAAGCAGTTTCACAGAAGATTTTTAAATGCAGTTTCCAAACTTAAGGGGCCTATGTTAATATACGTTCCCTGCTGGCAGCTATTTAACATAAAACTTTGAAGAGAGTCACATAAGGACTATCATATCAAAATTCTACTGAAATTGTTCTAGCAGTTTCAGAGGAGAAGATCTTTTTATGCATTTCCCACTGGGTCCAATGTTAAACTAAGTTTTGCTACTGGTGGCCATGTCGGAAGACGGATCAGCACCAAAGTAACGAGCTTGGTCAAAATCTCACAAGTTTCATTTATGCAATGTTTAAATTGAATCCATTCAATGGTTTTCCATGATATCTTTGAATGCATTTACCCTTAGGGTCCAATTTATTGCTGGCAGCCATGTTGGATGATGGATCAGAACTGAAGTAACAACACTTGGTTAGCTTCTCACAAGCAAAGTTTGGATTAAATCTATTAAGCAGTTCTCTAGAAGAAGATCTTTTGTTAAAGTAAGTTCACAGCTGGTGACACTTGGTCAGCACCTGACAGGCATCATTCATGTCATGTTCGACTTAAATCCATTCATCAGTTCTCTAGAAGATATTTGTGTGCATTTCCCATAGGGTCCAACGCTGTCGGTCATGTAAGATGACATATTGGCACCAAAGTAATAACACTTGGTCAGCACCTCATAAACCTCATTCATGCCAAGCTTGGTTCAAATCCATTCAGTGGTTCTAAAGTAGAAGTTCTTTGTATGCATTTTCCCATAGGGTCCAATGTTAAAATTAAGATCCCTGCTGGCAGCCATGTTGGATGATGGATCGGCAACAAAGTAACAACACTTGGTCAGCACCTCATAAGCATCATTCATGCCAAATTTGGTTCAAATCCATTCAGTGGTTCTCAAGAAGAAGTTCTTTGTATGAATTTTCCCATAAGGTCAAATGGTAAACTAAGTTCCCCGCTGGCAGCCATCTTGAAAGCGGTCGATAACTTGAATGTGTTCAATAAAATATAGTCCTTAACATGCTGAATATTTTTGCAATTTAAACTTGACCTCTATCTCAAAGCATTTTTGAAATATAGGACAAAAAGTAAAAAATCACGAAAAATTTGACCAATAAAGGGTCACAACTCATATATAGGTACTTGGATTTTCTTCAAAATATCCATGTGGGTAGATCTTAACATGCTGAACATTTTTGCAATTTAAACTTAACCTCTATCTGTTATAGTTTTTTAATAAAACATAAAAAACATCAAAATTTTGAAAATTTTACGGAAAAAGGGCAATAACTCTTAGACGGGTCATCAGATTTTCTTCAAAATTTTAAAATGGGTACATCTTCTCATGCTGATCATTTTTACTCCGTCAGATTTTTTATATCTGTAACAGTTTTTGAGTTATTTGCCAAAAACTGTAATTTACCCCTATGTTCTATTTTTAGTAACGGCAGCCATGTTGTTTGACCTAAGACATAAAAAATAACAAATTTGAAACTACATACCCTAGTGATGATTCAGTTAAAGTTTGGTTCAATTTGACCCAGTGGTTTCAGAGGAGAAGATTTTTGAAAGTGAGCTAACGACGGACGGACGACGGACGCAAAGTGATGGCAATAGCTCACCCTGGCATAGCCAGGTGAGCTAAAAAGATATGGTTGCTAGGTAGAATTCCCAAAAATAACAGATCTTTGAGAGTTCCAGGAAATTTACCAAAATTAGAATCAGGAATTTTTGAAATTTGAATTTTGCAAATGATCATTATAACTGTAAGGAATTGAAAAAGATATGGTTGCTGCGTAGAATTCCAAAAAATAACAGATCTTAGAGAGTTTCAGGAAATTTACCAAAAAAAGAATTTTTGAAATTTGACTTTTGCAAATGATCATTATAACTGAAAGGAAATGAAAAAGTTATGGTTGCTAGGTAGAATTAAAAAAAATAACTGGTCTTTGAGAGTTCTATGAATGTAAACCGAAATTGGAATCAAAGTTTTTTGCAATTTTATTATTAAAAATGTTTGTTTGATTCTTATTTATTACAAAAGCATTGTTGCTAAGAAGAATTTCTAAAAATAGCTGGTCTTGGAGAGTTTCAGGAAATTTACCAAAGTTGGAACTATGTTATTTAATTCTTTAGTGTTTAAAGTTATGTTCGATACTAAAACATTGTTAAAATTTGTACTTGGATGCAAAATTTTCAATAGTTATTGGTCTTTGACATTTTCAGGAAATTTACCAAAATTGGAACCGGAATCAAAATTCCAACAGCCTGTTACACATCTGCGTATTTTCTCAAGAAATTTCAATGTTAATGTAATTCTATTATGAATGTAAGACTATATTCTACTTCTTAACAATTAACATTAAAATTTTTTAGCAAAAAAAAAACTAAGTCCAAATTTAGAAAAAATACAGAAAAAGTAGAAAAAAATCCTATTCTTTCAGCTTGAAGTAATTTTCTTACCATCATCTAACTTTTGACCACTTTTTGTGAAATTCCAATAAGATTTCTAATAAACTTTAACCACACCGTTACAATAAATTTCTTGCACAAAAAAACTAAGTCCAAATAAGGAAAAAATACGGAAAAACTAAAAATAAGCTTTTGAAATTTTTCAGCTAGAGGTAATTTTTAGACCATTTTCTTGCTTCCGTCCAAATTTCAAATGATTCCATAAGGATTTGATGAAGATATTGATGTTTAGAAAACTTTAACCACAGGGTTAAAATAAATGTTGATGACGCCGATACGACAACGGAATTTTGAATCGCTATGTCTCGCTTTTGCGACTTTCGCTGCGGGCGAGACAAAAATTTTCGCCAACTGAAAGCTTTGGTCGCCAGTCAGAATTTTTTGGGAGGCAGAGATCTCTTCTGCAATTGTAGCTGTCAATACTGGCAAGCAAAATGACGAGTTGGAGTCTAATGTCCAGTGACCAGTATTTCAGCTTTATCAGGACGAGAACAAATTAATCAAGAATACCAAATTGGAAGTAAAAGAAGCAAGATGTAAAGATGAAAGGAACAACTTCGGCAACAAGTCTCAATTGCCACTGTAAAAGGGGAGAAATGGGTAGGGACAGGCAAAAATAACCATCTCTGCTCTCCTTAGGAAAATATGGATTGGTTGATTACTTTAGAGTTTAAAGTCCAGTAAGCAATATTTCAGCTATACCTGAAGACGAACGGATAAATCAAACAAATTTAAAGTGAAATAAGAAACAAACTAGAGGCTCAGACACTGAGCCTGTATCGCTCACCTGACAAAATGCTGAACAGCAGGATTTTTCTATGTTCTGTATGGTGGCCATGATTTTTATGTGAATTTCCCATAGGGCCAAAATAAACTTTGTTCTGTGCTGGCGGCCACATTTTTCATTGGATCAGAACAAAATGAGCAATCTTTGTTAACGACCTTCAGTTCATCATTCCTGTAAAGTTTGGTTGAATTTGCTTCAGCGGTTTCAGAGGAGAAGAAAATGTAAATTTTCCCATATGGTCCAATGTTAAACCTTAGTTCCGTGCTGGGAGCCATGTATTTTATTGAATGGAAATGAAATGAGCAACCTTTGTAAAGGACCTTGAAAAACATCATTCCTGTAAAGTTTGGTTGAATTTGCTTCAGTGGTTTCAAAGGAGAAGATGAAAATGTGAATTTCCCTTAGGGCCAATGTTAAACTATGTTCGGTACTGGCGGCCATGTTTTTTATCGGATTGGAACGAAATGAGCAATCTTTGTAAAGGACCTTTAGTTCATCATTCCTGTAAAGTTTGGTTGCATTTGCTTCAGTGGTTTCAGAGGAGAGGAAGAAAATGTGAATTTTCCCATAGGGTCCATTGTTAAACCTTTTTCCCATAGGGTCCATTGTTAAACCTAAGTTCCGTGCTGGTGGCCATGTTTTTTATCGGATCGGAAAGAAATGAGCAATCTTTGTAAAACATCTTCCATACATCATTCCTGTAAAGTTTGGTTGAATTTGCTTCAGTGGTTTCAGAGAAGTTGAAAATGTGATTTTTCCCATGGGGCCAATGTTAAACTATCTTCTGTGCTGGCGGCCATGTTTTTTATCAGATCAGAACAAAATGAGCAATCTTTGTTCAGGACCTCAAGTTCATCATTCCTGTAAAGTTCAGTTGAATTTGCTTCAGCGGTTTCAGAGGAGAAGAAGAAAATGTGAATTTTT
>MJUU01040908.1:49949-69880 GCA_002080025.1 Modiolus philippinarum
CAAAATCCCAAATTATTGTTTTAGAGTCACAGCATACCGTAACCCGTAGCAACAGCCTTGAACCATTTTTCTGTGTCATATAGTACTCAGACAAAGGCTTTGCTAGGAGTTTATAGCCTAGTCTTTACTCAGCATTTTCTTTGAATCTTTCAATCTCTACCTCTAGAGATCATGTTACTGATATTACTCTAGCTCATGACAAGATTGTGTTGAGTAGAGACTGGGTGCTTGTTTCTCGTTTCCACAATAGCCAAACCTGGGTCAGACATGGAACACTTCCACAGTTCTGATCGCTCGAGGGATGGTTAGGTTGGCAAATATCTTTGCAACCCGGAAACGATTCTCTTTACTCTTGTTAATAAATTGATCTAGGTAGCTGTGATTTGATCTGAGACAGCCGTACGCCAAATATAGAGTTAGTTATTTTGTAGTATTAGTCATGTCATATCTTGTAATCGTAGTTAATAAAAATAATCATTCTAGTTTTGTCTTTATAAATAGTGATTTATGTTTATAAATCAAGTTTATACAGACAAACTCCCCTCCTGTACCTCAAGGTTTGATAATCTATACTCACGGACTACTTCAGTTCAGTTTCAGTTACAGTAGTCGCCATGTTGTGACATCTAACCACCACCACCCCTCCACCACCATATTATCATGATGCATAATCCTGACTTTTATTGTGTTTTTGTTGTCTCAGTATCTTAAATATGATTAGTTTGGCATATTTTGTGGTTCTACCAAAATCCCAAATTATTGTTTTAGAGTCACAGCATACTGTAACCCGTAGCAACAGCCTTGAACCATTTTTCTGTGTCATATAGTACTCAGACAAAGGTTTTGCTAGGAGTTTATAGCCTAGTCTTTACTCAGCATTTTCTTTGAATCTTTCAATCTCTACCTCTAGAGATCATGTTACTGATATTACTCTAGCTCATGACAAGATTGTGTCGAGTAGAGACTGGGTGCTTGTTTCTCGTTTCCACAATAGCCAAACCTGGGTCAGACATGGAACACTTCCACAGTTCTGATCGCTCGAGGGATGGTTAGGTTGGCAAATATCTTTGCAACCCGGAAACGATTCTCTTTACTCTTGTTAATAAATTGATCTAGGTAGCTGTGATTTGATCTGAGACAGCCGTACGCCAAATATAGAGTTAGTTATTTTGTAGTATTAGTCATGTCATATCTTGTAATCGTAGTTAATAAAAATAATCATTCTAGTTTTGTCTTTATAAAATTTGAAAAATAAAGGGCTACGCCGAGCGCAGCATGATACGACCGCAGCATGTTGACCACTGAAATTAACAAGTGTAAACTAAAATGAATGTGGACACAGTAATTTGCTGGACACAATAAGGACCTTGACACATTAATTAACTGGACACAAACTAGTGAAAATAAAAATTATCCCTTTTAATCCCTTATTACTAAGATGTTGTAAGAGCTAAAAAATTCTGTTGATTACCATCAAGAGAAATCCAAAGAAAAAACTGAGGTTGAAATCTAATGACACATATTTTGAAATATTGCAATTAGCACCCTTTGACCCATTACAGCTTGGAAACCAAGGAGCAATGCAAAATATACTGCCATATCACTGAAAGATTACAATGAGAACAATCTAAAGATAAAAATCCCATCAAAATCTAATAAAAAATAAAGACTTCACATATTTCTAATAATTGCAATTTTGACCCCTTTGACCCCTTATAGCTCGGAAATGTTAAAACATACACCAAATCTGTTGACATACCACTGAAAGCCTACAATGTGAGGAATCTAAAAGAAAAAAATTCCATTGAAATCGGATGAAAAATAAAGATTTTAGGTAATCTGCATGTTTGCAATTTTTGCCCCGTTGAGCCCCTCATAGCTTGGAAAAAAAACAAGTTATCAAAAATCTAATGATGCAGCGCCATGTTAATTTTTCATAAGGAATCCACTGCAAAAAACTGCATCAAAATCGGACTAATAAAAAAACTAAAAATTTTTGAAATTTGCCCCTTTTGGGCCCCATTTATCTCGTGAACAGTACATGCTACGCGACATCAATTGGCATACTACTGATTGGAAATTTCCTCAGGAGTACACTGAAAGAAATCCCATCAAAATCCATTAAACAATAAAGATTCTACAGTCAAATATGTGAAAAAATCAAATTTAACCCTTTTTGGCCCCTTTTTTAAAAACGGGTGGGGCCACAATGACCAAAACTATGCCATGCCTTTCTTTTGAGCCAAGGAACATTGTGTTAAAATTTCATAAAGATTGGTCAACTGAAACCAAAGTTATTGACCAAAAACAAAAGTGTCTACAGATGACAACAACACTGACGACAACAACAACGACAGCATCATACCATTATACGACCGCAAAAATTTTTGCAGTCATATAAAAATGCAATTTTGGCCCCTTTCACCCCTTGTAGCTCGGAAACTGTAGGAGGTACTCGAAATCTGCTGGCACATCTTTGAAAGCTTATATAATGAAGAATCTTAGGAAAAAAATCCCATCGCAATCCGATGAAAAATAAAGATTTCATATATTTTGAATAAAGGGCTACACCAAGCGCAGCATGATACAACCGCAGCATGTCGACCACTAAAATTTAAACAAGTGTAATTTAAAGTGAGTATGGACACAATAA
This sequence comes from Modiolus philippinarum, assembly GCA_002080025.1. Classification (NCBI taxonomy): domain Eukaryota; kingdom Metazoa; phylum Mollusca; class Bivalvia; order Mytilida; family Modiolidae; genus Modiolus; species Modiolus philippinarum. The sequence goes on from MJUU01040908.1 coordinate 52,603, forward strand.
TTAGCTGGACACGAACTAGGAAAATAAAAATTAGCCCTTATAACTCCTGATTCCTCTTTGACCCCTTATAGCTACTAAACGGTAAGAGCTACCCCAAATCTATTGACATACTACTGAAAGCTTATATAAAGAGGAATCCAAAGAAAAAAATCCCATCGAAATCTGATCAAAAATAAAATTTCACATTATTTAGAAAAAATGCAACTTTTGCCCCTTTGACCCCTTATAGCTAGGAAACGGTAAGAGCTACACCAAATCCGTTGACATACTACCGAAAGCTTACATCAAGAAGAATCCAAAGAAAACTAGAGAATGTGTCTATAAGACATGGATGCCCCGCCGACAAATTTTTCATAAGAGATAGTCCAAGTCAATCGGGCATAAAAATTTAACAAAGTTATTCAAGCAGAAAATAAACCAAAAGTCACTTAAGCAAAAAAAGTAGGTCAAATTGACCTTGATTTGGATAGTACTCATCAAGTTGATGAGAAACGGACTTAAATGCAAAATTTAACAAAAGTCACTCAAGCATAAAATATAGGTCAAAGCAACCTAATTATCAATGATTTGGGTAGTACTCATCAAGGCCATCAATTAAATGAAACATCATTCTGGTATAATGTGTAGTTGTTGAGAAATGGACTTAAATGCAAAATTTAACAAGTCACTCAAGCGTAAAATATAGGTCAAAGCCACCTAACTGTCAATGTTTTGGGTAGTACTCATCAATTCAATTAATTTGATGAAACATCATATTGCTATAATGTATAGTTGTTGAGAAATGGACTTTAACACAAAATGTAACCAAAGTCACTCAAGTGTAAAATACAGGTCAAAGCCACCTAACTGTCAATGTTTTGGTTAGTACCCATCAAGGCAACTAATTTGATGAAACTTCATATTGTTATACTGCGTAGTTGTTGAGAAATTGACTTTAACGCAAAATTTAACCAAAGTCATTCAAGCGTAAAATATAGGTCAAAGCCACCCAACTGTCAATGTTTTGGGTAGTACTCATCAAGGCAATTAATTTGATGAAACATCATATTGTTATAATGCGTAGTTGTTGAGAAATGGACTTTAACACAAAATTTAACCAAAGTCATTCATGCATGAAATATAGGTCAAAGCCACCTAACTGTCAATGTTTTGGGTAGTACTCATCAAGGCAATTAATTGATGAAACATCATATTGTTATAATGCGTAGTTGTTGAACTTTAACGCAAAATTAAACCAAAGTCACTCAAGCATAAAATGTAGGTCATGGATCCCTAATTATTGGTGAATCTGTTAGTACTAATCAAGGTGCATGTACTGATGTAATATTATCAAAATACCACAAGAGGTTGCCAATATATGGACCTAAACGCAAAACTTAACATCGGGGCGCACGGATGTACGGACAAGGGTAAATCTATATGCCCCTTCCACTTCGTGGCGGGGCATAAAAATCCCATGGAAATCCAATGAAAAATAAAAAGTTTAGGTAATCTGCATATTTGCAATTTTTGCCCCGTTGGGCCCCTCATAGCTTGGAAATGAAACAAGTTATCAAAAATCTGATGTTGCAGCACTATGTTAATTTTTCTTAAGGACAGGGTTCCCACAACATTATTGTAATCAAATTCAAGGACTTTTTAAGGAGTTTTCAAGGTCTTTCTTATAATTTTCAAGGTCCTTTGCCTGAACAAACTCATTGCTTCTGCATGAGAAACAACAATCAAGCAATTGAAATCCAGTCAAACTAGCACTAAGAGACTGTCTCTTTGAACTTACTATGAAGTACATGCAATCTCTCCTTGTTTGAGGTCTCATGGGCCGAGCTCAATTATCGTGTTCGGGACATGTTCTATGTGTTCTATGAGACATTGATAATCGAGTGGCATAGAACAGGAACAGAACATTCAATATGGAGATCAAAATCTAAGATTAAAGAATTTATTTTTCATACATTGTGCCTTAAAGTGTACTCAAAAACATGCTGGAAACGTATTTAGTTTCTTCTGCAAGAACGGAAAATGGGAAAAAAAAAACATTCAAAATCCTTAAATTGTGAAAATGTATTTTTTCTTTTGAACTATTGATCTCCAAATTAAATTCAACCACTTAATTGACAAGCTTTTATACATTTTCATCAAACTTGTATTTTGGATAGGCTCGTGTATTTAATTATTACCGTGTCAAGAGCTCCAGATAAGAATTGACTAATTGGGTAAATTCACTTTTGTCATCAATTGGGTCATAACAATTTTCCCAGGTAAAGCCATACATGTTCAACCCTTACAGTTAAAATGAGGTGGGTTTCCATCCCTTAGAGCTGTAGTATATTGGTTTTTTTTATATTAGAAAATTTTATATACATGTGTTATTATTGTTAAAAATTGTCGTCATCTATGAAAAGGGTCAATTTCAAGGCTATAAATTTTAATCATGCGTCATTGAAAAAGATCGAGCTGTCCAGGCATATAAATTGGTAATGTTATTGTTTGATGTTTTGGCATGGTGAAGGTCATATTAATTTTTATCCACCTTTATTTCTACTTCATTGTTTTGATTGATTGATTAATTAGACTGTTATGTACAGTGAGCAACTTTTCAGCTATGTAAGGTAGAGAACAAGCTAACCAATTGAAAAAGTCACAAGTAATAGAAGAAAGATATAGAGAAGGAATGGGCAATCGGGGCAACAAAATTTAACTAAGAATAGAAAAGAAGAAAATGGGTAGGGACAGGAAATTATCCTTGAATAGGACCCCTAGAGTGTATGCTCTTGTTCCAGAAATATAGGAGAGTTCTTTCTACTGGAATAGATGTGTATTTTCTCCACACAGTTTATCGTTTTTAGGGATTCCATATTATACTAGTAACCTGTCAACCCCAGGGCCACTTGAAAACGGAAGAAATGTGTAGGGGCAGGAAATTAAGCCTTCAATGCGACCCTTAGTGAGTCTGCACTTCTACGAGATATTAAGGAGGGGTCAAATACATCAATCCAAATAAAATATAAAGTAAAAGTAAAAAGACTTAAAGAAAGAATAAACACCTTCGGCAACGACTTATGACTGCCAATAGAAAATTGGGAAATGGGTAGGGGCAGGAAAATAACAACCCCTCCTTTAATGGGTCTTCTTTTGTACAAGAAGCATAGATGATGTTTTTATACTTCAAAGAGAGTGACGTTTTGTCTTTGAAAGTTTGTGTTCAGGCTTTCCTTTGTAGATACTTTGTTATGTCCTTTGCATTTACTTCATATCCTTTCATTGTTAATTTCTGTATTATGATCCAACTAACCTGCATTGATGGCGCATTCACCACCCCACCATGTTAGGATGCCTCTTGCAGCATTGTTTTGAACGAGACCAACAGCAACTTTGTTTATCCATCAGAAGCTTCCCTTGTTTAACACTGATTGCCAAATTTCGGGAATAGGTATGTTGTATTTCCAGTTTTATGAATACACTGTATATCTGCAAAGCGAATCCCTTGTGCGTATTTTTACTTGAAAATCCATTTTACTCTCAAAATCGTTCTACTGTTACCCGGGACCAAAAATCAAACGACAGGGACACGGTTCAATTTATCGGTTTTGCCAACACCAAAAAGATTTGGCTACCCTGATCTATCAAAAGTCCTGACGCGACAAATGGGTGAAACTACGCACCTCTCCATGATAGAATTGGGCGAAAACTCATTGTTGCAGAAATATTTGGGTTAGGTCAGTTTTAAATTGGTTACTAAACGCATGTCAAAGAGAAAAAAATGGGCTTTCATTTAATTTAATTTCGTAATCTTGCAGATACGCAGCTAATCTGTTGCTGCACCTGTGTATCACTTTCCGGTGAAGATAACATAATTAATCGATTCTACTGTGGAATTTCAATTCCGGGTATTACTTCGAAAATTTATTGAGATTTTCACCGTTTTTTTCGCCAAAACAAAGCAGTTTATCAGTTGGCACAGTAGGAACACGGGTGTTCTGACCCACTCGATTATTATCAGAGTGTTCGTAGCGTGAGGAAGCTATAATCGAGCACCACCATGCTGACTAGAAGATATTTAAAAAGGCGCCATAATTTGTTAATGATTTTTCATCGCTTAATTGCAGTGTTAAAATCTAGTGATGTTAAGCGCAATTAAGACTATGACTTTTATAGTAGTTCGGCACTATCAATACTCGTCCCTAGATTCTATTTTCATACTAAACACATTAAATCGAAAGTTCCGGGTACGAACTTTTTGGGGAACGAAAAATCATATGATCGAAGGGAGTTAACCCAAATTTAAATCAAAATCTTCGGCGAGTAAATTTCACGGTTTTCTCCCGGTTTTTTATAATTTTATGGAATTTCCCGGCTTTTTCCCGGCCGGGAACACCTCAAACGAAATTCCCGGCTTTTTCCCGTTTTCCCGGTCTTGTGGGAACCCTGTAAGGAATCCATTGCAAAAAACTGCATCAAAATCGGACCAAAAATAAAAACAATAAAATTTTTGAAATTCGCCCCTTTTGGGCCCCATTTATCCCGTGAACAGTATATGCCACATGAAATATGTTGCATACTTTTGATTGAAAATTTCTTCAGGAGCACATTGAAAGAAACCCCATCAAAATCCGATAAATAATAAAGATTCTACAGTCAAATATGTGAAAACGAAAATTTAACCCTTTTTGGACCCTTTTTTAAAAACAGGTGGGGCCCCATTGACCAAAACTATGCCAAGCCTTCTTTTTGTGCAAAGGAACATTGTACTAAAATTTCATAAGGATTGATCGACTGGAACTAAAGTTATTGACCAAAAACAAAAGTGTCGACAGATGACAATGACAGCACCATACCATTATACCACAGCAAAAATTTTTCAGTCGTATAAAAATTGCAATTTTGACCCCTTTGACTGCTTGAAGCTCAGAAACAGTAAAAGCTATGCGAAATCCGTTGACATACCACTGAAAGCTTATATCAAGTGGAATCCAAAGAAAAAAATCTCATCAAAATCTGATGAAAAATAAAGATTTCACATATTTAGAGAAATTGCAATTTTGGCCCTTTTACCCCTTGTAACTCGGAAACCGTAAGAGCTACACAAAATCTGTTCCCTCACTACTGAAAGCCTATATCATGACAAATCAAAAGAAAAAAATCCTATTGAATTCCGAAGAAAAATAAATATTTTATGTAATCTGCATGTTTGCAATTTTTGCCCCATTTGGCCCCTCATAACTCGGAAACTAAACAAATTATCAAAAATCTGATGGTGCAGCACTCTATTTTTCATAAGGAATCCATTGCAAAAAACGGCATCAAAATCGGACTAAAAATAAAAAAATAAAATTTTTAAAATTCGCCCCTTTTGGACCCCATTTATCTCATGAAGGGTGAAATCCGTTGCATATTACTGATTGGAAATTACCTCAGTAGCACACTGAAAGAAACCCCATCAAAATCCGATAATTAAACATAGGTAATCAACGATTACATAGTTCGCCTCGTTATGGCACATGGACACAGAAACCCAATTTGGCCAGGGTGCTCATTTACCATCCCTTATGCATGTATACAAAGGCTATATGATCTTATATTTACCATGTACAGTAACCGAGACCTGAATTTGGACATAAACTGAAAAGTGACCTAATTTTGCCTGGATGCTGACCTACCCCCAAAGATGCATGCACATGCAAGGTAAGATGATCCTACCATGTACAGTTACTTAGATCTGAGCACAGACATAAACTTGAATGTAAGTCAAACATGCGGAAAATATAGGTCAAAGTGACCTAATTTTGCCTGGATGCTGATCTACCGCCAAAGATGCATTCACATGCAAGGTTAGATGATTGTGCCATGTACAGTTACTTAGATCTGAACTTAGACTTAAACTTGAATGTAAGTCAATCATGCAGAAAATATAGGTCAAAGTGACCTAATTTTGCCTGGATGCTGACCTACCCCCTAGGATGCATGCACATACAAGGTTAGATAATCCAACCATGTACAGTTACTTAGATCTGAACTCGGATGTAAACTTGAATGTAAGTCAATCATGTGGAAAATACAGGTCAAAGTGACCTAATTTTGCCTGGACGCTGACCTATCCCCCAAGATGCATGCACATGCGAGGCTAGATAATCCTACCATGTACAGTTACTTAGATCTGAACTCGGACGTAAACTTGAATGTAAGTCAATCATGTGGAAACAAGGGATCTGTGAGCAAATGCTCACTATTAATACCCCGGCTCTCATCTTCCAAACTCTAATAACCTGACAAAGTTGGTAAACAAAATGTAGTACCCCACAAGTCTTAAAATGTGTCCCACAATATGGCATGCCTACACAAAGCTTCTGACAAAATTTCAAGTTTGTATCATTTACCAATGCAGAGAAAAAGCTGTATGAAAGTTGTGAGGGACGGACGAGATGATGAAAATTAAACTAAGTCAGTAAACAGGAAGTAGCATTCTGACAGGTCTGAAAATGCATCCCACAATATGGCATAACTATACAAAGCTTCTGACAAAATTTCAAGTTTGTCTCATTTACCATTGCAGAGAAAGGCTTTACGAAAGTTGTGACGGACACCCAGAATTATGAAAAAGTGACTAAGTCGGTAAACAGGAAGTAGCATCCCGACAGGTCTGAAAATGCATCCCACAATATGGCATGACTACACAAAGCTTATGTTAAAATTTCAAGTTTGTATCATTTACCATTGCAGAGAAAAGCTTTACGAAAGTTGTGACGGACGGAATTACGGAATGACGGAATTACGGAATGACGGAATGACAGACACAGGTAAAAAATAAAGGGCTACGCCGAGCGCAGCATGATACGACCGCAGCATGTCGACCACTGAAATTTCAACAAAGGTAGTTTAAAGTGAATGTGGACACAGTAAAGAGCTTGACACAATAATTAGATGGACACAAAAAGAAGCTAGACACAGTTATTAGCTAGAAACAAAATANACCTGACAAAGTTGGTAAACAAAATGTAGTACCCCACAAGTCTTAAAATGTGTCCCACAATATGGCATGCCTACACAAAGCTTCTGACAAAATTTCAAGTTTGTATCATTTACCAATGCAGAGAAAAGCTGTATGAAAGTTGTGAGGGACGGACGAGATGATGAAAATTAAACTAAGTCAGTAAACAGGAAGTAGCATTCTGACGGGTCTGAAAATGCATTCCACAATATCGCATAACTATACAAAGCTTCTGACAAAATTTCAAGTTTGTATCATTTACCATTGCAGAGAATAGCTTTACGAAAGTTGTGACGGACACCCAGAATAATGAAAAATTGACTAAGTCGGTAAACAGGAAGTAGCATCCCGACAGGTCTGAAAATGCATCCTACAATATGGCATGACTACACTAAGCTTATGTTAAAATTTCAAGTTTGTATCATTTGCCATTGCAGAGAAAAGCTTTACGGTTGTGATGGACGGAATTACGGAATGACGGAATGACAGACACAGGTAAAACAGTATACCCCCTCCTCCTCCGGAGCGGGGGTATAAATATAGGTAAAAGTGACCTAATATTGCCTTGATGCTGACCTACCCCCCAAGATGCATGCAAATACGTCAAGGTTAGATAATTCTACGATGTACAGTTACTTAGATCTGAACTTGGACGTAAACTTGAATGTAAGTCAATCATGCGGAAAATATAGGTCAAAGTGACCTTATTTTGCCTGGATGCTGACCTACCGCCAAAGATGCATGCACATGCAAGGTTAGATGATCCTACCATGTACATTTACTTAGATCTTAACTGGGACGTAAACTTGAATGTAAGTCACTCATGTGGAAAATACAGGTCAAAGTGACCTAATTTTGCCTGGATGCTGACCTACTCTCAAAGATGCATGCACATGCAAGGTTAGATGATCCTACCATGTACAATAGCTGAGATATCAACTTGGACCTAAACTTAAATGAAAGCCAGTCAAGCGGAAAATATAGGTCAAAGAGACCTCATTTTCTTGAAGGCTGTGAGATAGCCCAAGATGCATCTGTACACAAAGTTTATGACCCAAACCTTCATAGTTATCAAGATATATTCCTAAATGCGGACCAAACGAAGATGCGGACGCCGGGGGTACTCCAATAGTCCTCCTCAACTTCGTTGAGGCGAACTAATAAAAATTCTACAGCTAAATAGGTGAAAACACCCAATTTGGGCCTTTTTGGCCCCTTATTTTAAAAACAAAACGGGGGGGATGACCAAAACCAATCCACACCTTCCTTTTGTGCCAAGGAATAATGTATTAAAATTTCATAAGGATTGATCAACTTGAACTTGAGTTATTGGCCAAAACTAAAAGTGTCTACAGACAATGACAATGACAGCGCGATACCATTATACGACCACAAAATTATTGCGGTCCTATAAAAATGCATGCAAATGCAAGAATGCATGCAAAATTAGATGATTATACTATGTACACTGAACGAGATCTGGATTTCTCCGTAAAAATTGAATGCAAGTTGATCAAGAGGAAAATAAATTAAGTAGATTAAATTTAATAACCAAAACCAATCCACACCTTCCTTTTGTGCAAAGGAATATTGTATTAAAATTTCATAAGGATTGATAACTTGAACTTGAGTTATTGGCCAAAACTAAAAGTGTCTACAGACAATGACAATGACAGCGCGATACCATTATACGACCACAAAATTTTTTGCGGTCATATAAAAATGCATGCAAATGCAAGAATGCATGCAAAATTAGATGATTATACTATGTACACTGAACGAGAGCTGGATTTCTCCGAAAAAATTGAATGTAAGTTGATCAAGAGGAAAATAAATTAAAGAACCTTAGTGAGCAAGCTCACATACCCCACGCCCCCACATATCAGGTAATCCTGCATTATCTAAAATTTATCAAAAAGCGAAATCCAAGTAGTTTGCACATCTCTAACAGATGCACAATCATCCTGTAAATAAAAAAAAATATTTAAAAAAACTGTATGAGGATTTATCCGGGCAAATGATGTACCCTATATTCAATATAATTCATTAAAATGACAAAGTTCAACAATGTGTAGTTTTCTGAAAAAATTATCAAAAATGAAAATCCAAATAGCATGCACATCTTTGATATGTGCACAATCAACCTGCAAAATAAAAACTTCCCCTCTAATAAACTGTAGGAGGAGTTATCCGGACAAATGATGTACCCTATAATTCATCAAAATGACAAAGTTCAACAATGTGTAGTTTTCTGAAAAATTACCAAAAATCAAAATAAACATAGCATGCATATCTTTGATATGTGCACAAGCAACCAGCAAAATGAAAAGTTCCTAGGTTAAAAACTGTAGGAGGAGTTATCCAGACAAATGGTGTACCCTATATGCAATATAATGCATAAAAATGACAAAGTTCAACAATGTGTAGTTTTCTGAAAAATTATCAAAAATAAAAATCCAAGTAGTATGCACATCTTTGATATGTGCACAATCAACCTGCAAAATAAAAACTTCCTAGCTTAAAAACTGTAGAAGGAGTTATGCAATATAATGCATAAAAATGACAAAGTTCAACAATGTGTAATTTTCTGAAAAATTATTATAATTCAAAATCAAAGTAGTATGCACATCTTTGATATGTGCACAATCAACCTGCAAAATAAAAACTTCCTAGCTTAAAAACTGTAGAAGGAGTTATCCGGACAAATGTTGTACCCACTTGATGACAGACGGACGGACGGACTGACGGACCAGTCAAAAACTATATACCCTCCGCAACTTTGTTTCATGGGGTATAATTAAGTAGATTAAATTTAATGACCAAAACCGATCCACACCTTCCTTTTGTGCCAAGGAATATTGTATTAAAATTTCATAGCGCCATACCATTATACGACCACAAAATTTTTGCAGTCATATAAAAATGCATGCAAATGCAAGAATGCATGCAAAATTAGATGATTATACTATGTACACTGAATGAGATCTGGATTTCTCCGTAAAAATTGAATGTAAGTTGATCAAGAGGAAAATAAATTAAGTAGATTAAATTTAGCCTCGATGCTGAACTACCATCAGAGATGCATGCAAATGCTAGGTTAGATGATCCTACCATGTACCATGTATAATGAAAGAAATATGAACTGTCCTGTCAAGCCGAAAATATGATTCAAAGTTACCTAGATGTAAACTAAAATGTATAGGTCAATCATGAGGAAAATGTAGGTCAAAGTGACTTTATTTTGCCCAGATGCTGACCTACCATCAGATATGCACAATCATGCAAGGCTAGATTATCCTACCATGTACAAGTACTGAGATATGAAATTGAATGTAAACTTGAATGTAAGTCAACCATGCAGAAATTGAAGGTCAAAGTGACCTAATTTTGTTCAAAACTAGACATCTGTGAGATGGTATCCATCTCTGTGGGCCCACTCCAAGTGTGACCTAGAGGTCAAAGATCAAGGGTCACCAACTATGGTGTGTGACATGTCACCTTGTAGTGATCTATCCACATGCCAAATATCAAAAGCCTTTCTCAAACGAGTAAAAGGTTATAGCCTTCGTCATTAACCAGAGGCTCCCAAGAGCCTGTATCGCTCACCTGCCTTTCAGTTGCCACAATCAAGCTAACATTGTCAGTTGTACAGTTGATCTTCAGTCTTTCAAACTTTGGTAACTCGAACACCACAAATATATTGAACTGTATTTAGAGTCTGATCATGTTTTACTATATTTCTTTGATGGGATCTTTTGACAAAAAACGTTCTTGCTAAGGACCACTGTCAACACCAGTTTTGAAGTCAAGACATAATTTTGTAAATGGCAGCCAATGAACGGTTTTGAAGTTGCAATATCAATATCAATTTGGAAACCAAATTTCATCGAAACCAGACAATGTTGAATTTTCCCACCTTTTTTGGCGGCCATTTTTAAAATGGCCATCAGCAAACAATTTTCAACATCAATTTTGAAGTTGCGATTTCAATACCAATTTGGGAACCAAATTTCATTGAAATCAGACAATATTGAATTTTCCCGCCATTTTGAAAATGTCGGTCAATGAACAATTTTCAATTTTGAAGTCGAAACAACAATATCTATTTGGAAACTAAATTTCAATGTTGAATTTTCCTGCCTTTTTTGGAAAACATTTGAAAATGTCGGTCAACAAATAATTTTTATGTTGGTTTTGAAATTGTGACATCAATACCTATTTGGAAATAAAATTTCACTGAAATAAGTCAATGTTGAATTTTTACCGCCTTTTTGCCGGCCATTTTGAAAATGGCAGTCAAAACAATTTTCAACACTGGTTTTGAATTCGCAACATCAATATCTATTTGGAACCAAATTCTACTGAAATCGGACAATGTTGAATTTTCATGCCTTTTTTTGCCGGCTTTTTTGAAAAATCAACAAACAATTTTCAACACCAGTTTTGAATTCCCCACAGCATGGCAAACATTTTATCAATTTACACTTAACCTTCATCTTCTATAGTTTTGGAAATAAAAGACCAAAAATATGAAAATTTTGAAANTTGATAACAATCTGTTCAATAGAACTAAAGTTATGCTGTCCACAGACGCCGACGCCGACGCCAACGCCGACGCCAGCGCCATACCATAATACGACCGCAAAATTTTTGCGGTCGTATAAAAATATGAAAATTTTGAAAATTATGTAAAAAAGGGCAATAACTCCTACAAGGTTGTTTGGATTTTCTTCAAAATTTCAGGGTGGGTAGATCTTGATATGCTGCATATTTTTGCAATAAACACTTGACCTCTATCTGTTACACTTTTTGAAATAAAAAAAAAAAAAATGAAAATTTTAAGGAAAAGGGCTATAACTATGAGATGGGTTTTCAGATTTTCTTCAAAACTGCACAGAAGGTACATCTTATCATTTTAAATCTCAGTCAGATTTTTGATATCAGTAACTGTTTTTGAGTTATTACCCAAAAACTGCAATTTAACCCCTAAGTTCTATTTTTAGCAATGGTGGCCATGTTGTTTGACCTGCCGCCCAATGGAACATAATCTTAAGAAGCCATACTCTGGTGATGATTCAGACCAAGTTTGGTTACATTTGGCCAAGTGGTTTCAGATGAGAAGATTTTTGAAATTGTTGACAGACAGACGGATGACGTACAACAGACGCATAGTGATGGCAAGAGCTCACATGGCCTTTTAGGCCAGGTAAGCTAAAAAGCATGAATTTGACCCTGAGGTCAAAGGACAAGCCCAAGGGTCACCAACTATGGTACGCGACATGTCGCCTTGATGTAATCTATCCACAAGCCAAATATCAAAAGCCTATCTCAAACGAGAAAAAAAAAGTTATAGCTCGGACACCATAGTTTCCGAAAGACGGACAGATAGATAGACAGACTTATTACTTTAGGGCGTCCTTCACTTTTTGTGGCGGTCCACTTACAATGACATACTACCAAAGATGAATGCACATGCAAGGTGAGATGATTCTACCATGTATAGTAACTGAAATATAAACAAGGACCTAAAATTAAATGGATGGCAACCAAGCAGAAAACATAGGTCAAAAAGACCTAGTTTTCTTGTATGTCAACCCAAGATATATCTGTATGCAGTTTGACGATATTTGCCAAGATATATACCCAAATGGGGACACGGACTTACACACAGACACCAGGGGTACTCTAATAGTCCAACTCAAATTCATTGAAGCGAACTAAAAATTGACTTAATCTGAAAATAAAGGGCTACACGGAGAGCAGCATGATACGACCGCAGCATGTCGACCACTGAAATTTGGACAAGTGTAAACTAAAATTATTGTGGACAAAGTAATTTGGTGGACACAATAAGGACCTTGTCATGGAAATTAACTGGACACAAACTAGTGAAAATAAAAATTAGCTCTTTTAATCCCTTATTACTAGGATATTGTAAGAGCTAAGAAATTTCATATCATAACCTCCGACAAGATACTCAAGTGTTTTCTCCCCTCTGGCAGGCCTAGGTGGCGTTGTGATCAGCCATTTAAAAGCTTTGTTCCAAAGCATCATATTTCATATCTCCGATTGGCTGGCGATCAGCAGCAGCAACACAACCAGTTCCACATATTTTGTTTAAATCGTGATTTATATTTTGCATAAAGTTTTTAATTCAGTATAATTCAAAACTTTCAAGTGCAAAATAACTTATGACAGAAGATCGTGTCAGTATACACGCATCGGCAATGTCAGATTTTGAGGATTCTTCAGACAAAGAAAACTCCTAAAGTTTCTAGTAAGAAGGGAGTGAAAAGATCAGAACAAAATACTTCAGAGCCCGGGGTGAATTCTGAGGACAATTTTGATCAAGAGGACACTTCGGACGGCGTAGAAAATGGCGGACCAAGTAGTTGTCCACCCACGTGAGAGCACCAAACAAAGAAAACTCCTAAAGTTTGTAGTAAAAGAGGAGTGAGAAGATCAAAACATGATCATTCAGACAGTGAATCAAGTTCTAGTAGCTCGGATAGTTCTGACAGTGAATCAGAAAGTTCGGAATCGGAAAATGAAAGTTCGTCACGGTCAAACAATGGAAAGAGAACCGCAAGAAGTGTATTTTCAGAAACGACATTCAACATTACATACTCGAGGTTTAATCCCGAGATTTCCAGTAAGAAATCAAGGAGGATTCTTTCCGATGATCAATTCAAATATTGTAAAAAGTATTTTACAAATTTTGTGAAAGACGACGTAATTCAGAACAACATTTTGGAAACGGCATCGATCCCAGACGATCCACTATTTTCAGTAAAATCAATGGAAGAGTTCGTAATGCCTACTCTAAATAAAGTCGGAGCAGAGTTCGACAGGGGGGCAGAAAAGGGGATCCAGTCGATCCAAAAAAGAATTTTTAGAACAATGGGCCCAGTTAGTAAACTGTGGCAACTTCTCGATAATATACGTGAAAAATCGAGAGAGTCCACACGTATTGATAACGTGGACATTGAGGCTATGTGCCAATATGTAGAAAAGTCCGTTTGTTTGTTGGGACAGGCTAATTTGGCAGTAGATCGGCACAGACGAATAAACACGTTAGTAAAGATCACTGACGATTATAAAAGGGCCAAAGAACTCTTAGATGACAATCAAGAGGCTTTAGCTTCAAGCTTGGATAAACTTTTTGGAAATGAGTTCAAAAAGATATTAAAAAGAGCTAGTAAAACACAAGATGATGCCACTATCATTGTTAAAGGCATAGGCAGAAAAAGGAAGAGCAGAAAGAAACACAAGTACGGTGGTAAAAAGTACAAAAGAGACAATGGCAGTTACGAAAGATCTAGAGAGATGCCGAAGTCCTACACAAAAAACTACAATGAGCCCTTTCAATCAGGGCCCTCGGAACGCAACAGTTTTTCCGGGGGCCGAGGCCGAGGTGGATTCAGAGGTGGACACAAAAAAGACCACAGAGGATCCAATAAATCTCATAATGACAGGTGGGTGTCAAGTGAATTTAATCAAGCAGTTGGGGAGAGTAACAAAAGACCTAGACTGCCTAGATTGGTCACCCTCAAATTTCAAATTAAAAAGTGTTATGACAATGATAAAAAATATAGGCTTTCAAAACATTCCTCACCAAAACTCCCAAGTAGTCAGATGGAAGGTTACCATTTTTCCTTCAAAATTGGACAGTGATAACAAAGGATCCCTTTATTTTAGAAATTGTAAAGGGATATCGTCTGGAACTGGAAACACAGCCAGTTCAGATAATGTCACCAAGAAATCCAAATCTAAGTACAAAAGACAGGGAAATTCTCTCCTTAGAAATACAAGATCTCATAAGAAAACAAGCAGTCGAGGTTGTGGGTTACTCTCCCAAACAATTTCTCAGTCAAATGTTTGTAGTGCCAAAAAAGGACGGGGGCAATCGTCCAGTGATAAATTTAAAACAATTGAACTGTCACATAACTTACCATCATTTCAAGATGGAGGGGTTGTACATGGTGAAAGACATTTTAAACCAAAACGACTGGCTTTGCAAAATAGACCTAAAGGATGCATACCTGACTATAAGTGTAGCTCAGCCGGACAGGTCACATCTAAGGTTCATATGGAATCGTCAAATTTACCAGTTCAAATCGGTTCCTTTTGGTCTGGCCTCGGCACCAAGAATATTTACAAAACTTCTAAAACCTGTAGTTGGGTTATTAAGAAGAATAGGGATACGTCTAATAATTTATTTAGACGACATTCTTCTAATGGCAGAAAATCCAGAAAAATTAATAGAAAGCAGAGACACAACAATATTTCTTTTGCAAAATCTGGGTTTTGTCATAAATTGGAAAAAATCACAAATAGCTCCTTGTCAAAAAATGGAATTTCTGGGAATTCAAATAGACACCAGAGAAATGACATTCTATCTCCCAAATGCAAAGGTTGCAAAAATAAAAGAAAAATGCACTCAAGTCATAAAAGCAAAGAATTTAACAGTAAGAGATTTGGCAAAACTGACAGGAACTTTAGTTTCAACAGCACAAGCTATTCTCCCTGCAAACCTACAATGCAGGTTCCTACAAATGTTGCATATAAAAGCACTAATTCAAACAAAAAACTACGAGGCAAAAATAAAATTAACAGAAGATGCAAGAGCAGAAATATGTTGGTGGTTAGAGCAAATAGATGCCTCAAATGGGCGTGCAATTATTTCCTCCGACCCCGATATCGTTATAACAACAGACGCATCAAACAAAGGTTGGGGTGCTGTTTGTCAAAATGTAACCACAGGGGGTACTTGGAGCGAAAAAGAAAAATTTCTGCACATAAATGCAAAAGAGCTTTTAGCAGCCCACTTTGCTATAAAGGCATTCATAAAGTTGGGAACACACAAATCAGTCCACCTAAGAATGGACAACACAACAGCAGTTTCTTATGTGAACAGAATGGGGGGCACCAAATCAAACGTTCTGGTCCAAATTATGAAACAAATTTGGCAGTTTTGTCAGGAAAGAAGGTTGTTAATAACTGCAGAGTTTCTACCAGGTCGTCTCAATACAGAGGCAGACTGGGAATCCAGAAACATTTTAGATTCAAGCGACTGGATGTTAGACAAAAATATTTTCAAAATGGTTTTAGCACAGTTAGGTCCATGCAAAGTAGATCTATTTGCAAATCGACTAAATCGTCAGATTCACAACTTCGTAAGTTGGCGGCCAGATCCAGATGCTTTGGCTACGGATGCCTTTCTACTTTCATGGCTAGATTTAGAAGCTTACGTCTTCCCACCATTTTGTCTTATAGGAAAATGTCTTTCAAAAATTTTCAAAGAAAAGGCTACTGTTCTTTTAATAGCTCCAATATGGCAAGCTCAACCTTGGTATCCAATACTTCTGTCTCTACTGATAAGAGATCCCATCAGAATGCCATGTTTCAAGAATCTGTTGACGTCCCCCAGGGGCCAGAGTCATCCTCTAACCCAAGAGGGGAGTCTTCATCTGGCGGCCTGGAAAGTTTCAGGCAATCCAAGTTTACAGAATCACTTTCAGAGGGGGCTAAAAGATTACACATGGAAGCATGGAGACCAGGTACCAGAGCTTCTTACAAGAGTGCCTGGTCTCGATGGGCTAGCTGGTGTACTGAACGGCAAATTAATCCGATTCAGGCATCTCTGGTCAATATCATAGAATTTCTTACACTCTTGTATAATGAAAATAAACAATACCGCACCATAAATACATACAGATCGGCAATTTCTCAGTGTCACAATCTGATTGAAGGTATTCCTGCGGGACAACATAGACATATAGTTCATCATATGCGGGCCATTTTTAATGTTCGAACACCAATGCCTCGCTATCAAAATTCATGGGATGTAGATAAAGTATTATCCTTTCTAAAACAATTAGGGGACAACAAAGATTTATCCCTCAAACATTTAACTGAAAAATTAACAATGTTGTTAGCATTAACATCTGCAGGACGTGCATCAGAATTGCATAAATTAAATATTTGTTACATGCTGGACAAAGGCAATCAAATTTTATTCAAAATACCATCTCTAACTAAAACAAGTCGTCCAGGTAAGGTTTTGCCACAGCTGAAATTTTATACTTATGAAGACAAAAATTTGTGTGTAGTCGAATGTATAAAATCTTATCTGGCAACAACAAGTACTTTCAGATGTTTGACTGACAAAATCAATAGAAATTGGCTTTTACTGAGTACAGTCAAACCACATCATCCTATAACAACTTCTTCAATTAGTCGCTGGATAAAAGAGGTTATCAAAAACTCAGGTATAGATACTGAAGTTTATAA
>MJUU01040910.1:0-10269 GCA_002080025.1 Modiolus philippinarum
CCTGAAGAAATTATGTTATGTTCAATTTTATTTTTTACAATGTATCCTTAAATTGGTTGCATGTCATAACCTTTACCATAATGTGAAATAAAAGTGTAGTCTTTATATTTATCCCTTATGAAATATTTACAAAAGTTGTCTATTACAGAATCCGATACACATTCTATCTTTTCTACATCATCAAAACAATTGTCTATATCTAATTCTAATAAGTTTAAATCATCAATATTAAAATCACATTCAAATACTTTTACATAGTTATTTTTTAAACAATATACGTGTTCTAAATCATAAGCTATACAAAAATTCATTACATGTATTCCTGTTTCTTGATTTGCTTCAAAATCAAAATAGATATATTTATTGTCTTTTACTTGTTTGGGTACTTATGGTTTCATATAACATAAGTGTTCTTCATTACTTTCCATGTATTTTTCATAACATATTAAACATATTTTTTCACCACATTTATGATTTTTACCTGTATATGTTTTATTACATTTTCACAATCATGTTGTTTTCTAATAGTTGTTACTGTATTATCTTTACATGTTTGTTGTTCAGTATAACCAATTAAACATACTTTACAAAATCTACATTTAGCCAAAAATCCTGCTATATTTGTTACTGTATCAAAATGTTCATCATGATAATATAAATATATTTGTTCATTATATTATTCATTACCATTATATACAATATATTCTGTACTATTTGATGAAAAAATAATTATTCTAATATTAAGATAATTTTCAAAAGTTTTTAAATCATCCAAATCATTGCCTTCTTCTTTTATTTCTACTCCTGATTGTTCATGTAAATCTGTAGCAACTCTTTTTTGTAATGGTCTACCTTCTTTTTTGTAATGGTCTACCTTCTTTTATGTGTTTTAACTGAGAACATGTAAAATCTTTCAACAACTTGTTTGAAGCTAAAGAAGTTACAATTGCTCTTGCTAAACATATTGTATCATTATTTTTTATTTGGATAATACTACTTTTATTTATTACATCGAATATTTTTAAACCTCTACCTTTACCTTTTCTATTAGGTATAATAGTGACTTCAAAAATAACTTCTTCTAAATTTAACTCTTCAGCACTATTTAATAATCTTTCCATTTGATCCATGAATAACGGTTTAACTGTATTATATGTTCTTATAGGCCATTGTTTGTGTTTAGTAATTATAATTTCATGAAAGGGTACTATTTTAATTCTTCCATTAGGGTAATCTTTTATAGAATAATCTATCATATGATCAAAAGCATTTGTAAATGTTTCTCGTGTTTTGTCTTTTAGACTAATTTTGTAATTAAATACATAAATATTTGCTTTATGTTTATATTTTTTTGTTAAAACAAGTTTGTATGAATCTTCTCGCTTGGATAAAATTTTATCCTTTTTTGCTTCCATTTTTTAAGAAACAATTTTAGTTATATTTAAAATGTCTAAAATAAATCTAACAAATAAATTGGCAGATGAATTACATCATAGAGTTGTAAAATCTTTTCCTAAAAGACGTGTTTATGTCAATTCAATAGATCAAACATGGGCAGTTGATTTGGAAGATATGCAAAAATATTCAAAACAAAATAAACATTATAAATATTTATTAGCAGTTATAGATGTATTTAGTGAATATGGTTGGTTAGTTCCATTAAAAAATAAAACAGGACTAACGGTAAGTGAAGCATTTAAAATATTATTTAAAGAAAGAAAACCAATGTATATTTGGTCAGATAAAGGCTCGGAATTTTATAATCGACAAGTAAAAGAATTATTAAAAGATAATAACATAAAGTTATATTCAACTCAAAATGAAGAAAAAAGCAGTGTAGTAGAAAGATGGATAGGAACAATGAAACAACACATGTATAGATATTTTACTGCCTCTGGAACATTTAAATATTATGATGTATTGAATCAATTGGTTAAAAACTATAATAATACAGTTCATTCTTCAATTAAAATGACACCAGTTGAAGCAAGTAAATTAAAAAATGAATTAACAGTGTATAAAAATTTATATCCAGAAAAAGAAGAAAAAATTAAAAAACCTAAATTTAAAGTAGGACATAGAGTAAGAATAACAAAAAAGAAAGGTCATTTTGAAAAGGGTTATGCTACTCGATGGACAAAAGAAATATTTGTAATTGAAAAAGTTTTAAATACAAACCCTGTTACTTATAAAATAAAAGATTTAAAAGGTGAAGAAATTATAGGTTCTTTTTATGAAGAAGAATTTCAGATGACAAAATTTTAAATTTTTTATCACTGTACTCCCGGCTTTTGGGGGGGGAGGGAGGGTCAAATTTTTTTCTCTCACCTTTTCTGTGTAATTTTTTTCAATTCGGTGTACTCCCGGCTCTCCAAAAAATATGGGTTTTTTTTGTTCTGTTTTTGTGTTTTTTTTGACAAAACTTATGTCATTTTTAGGTCTTTCGAGGTTTTTTTAGGGGTCAAAATTTTTTTTTTTTNGGGGGGGGGGGGTTGGAGGTGTGGGATATTGTGTTACAGTAGAGTGCAGACATAACCTCTAATCGGTCAAAAAAGCTCATGTAAGTTACCGATAATTTAAGTTCGCTTTCAAGTTAACTTAGACCAACCATAGAGCAGTCATAAAAATTACTCTCAGTTTACTTTAGGACTGTTCTAGAGCCCTGACTGCCCTGAACTGTTCTGTTCGAAGAGCCCTGACATATTTTACCTATTCTGGTGGTATATCTCTGATCGCTCTTACCTGTAATAGAATCCTGACTGCTCTGACCTGTCATAGGGGCCCTGTTTGTCAATTTCGGGAAGTTTGACAATCTAGTAATCAATGAAGCTTCTGCCGTTTCTGGGATCAATATCTTGAATCTAGGGGATCTAAAATTCTGTCGGGTCCTCGTTTGAACTTCCTATAATTTCAGCTTGATTTGTAGACTCGACTCCGAGCCATTTTACAAGAAGGTTTAACTGTTGCGAGTAAGACACTGGCTCCATCAAAAATTGACACAAGGTAGGATACAGCACGGTGGTTGAAGTGTGAAGGACCAGATAAAAGTATATCCGTATGGAAAAGAAATCTAGTTATATCTTAAGTATATTTTTCATTGTGTCATTCTTCAAGTTTATTGTTTGTGAACTTTGCATTGATGTGTCACGTAATAAGTGCTTGTGAGATGTTCAAATGTTGGTACATATCTGTTAAGCTGCAATCTAAAAGACTGATATTTACGAGGTGGTCCGGCAGAAGCTAGAGTAGATTCATTTCCGGTGCTCCATATATTACTGTTGGAGTTGACGTAACTTCCGGTAGTCTAGAGGGCCTTTATGATACTGAAGGAATATTTGTGATTTCCGGTAGCTTAGGTTGCCCGCGTTCTAGTAATGGGTTTTTTATTTCCTCCATTTCTACATACTCTTGAACCCGTTGAAGACAGTTTGCTTCTTCTTTGGGGAGATTATCGTGCTTGTTATGTTTGGTAAGCCTTTAACTCCGTTCTCTTCCGAGCTGTTGTTACTTTGAAGAGCTGAGGCTTTGTCCCTTTGTTCCATCTCTGCCTTTTGACAAGCTGCTGTCTTTTCTAAGATGGCGTCTTGTTTTCACAGAGCGGTCTGTTTCCTTGCGAAAGCGATACTCACTGGAAGAGCTTCCGCTTTTGCGTTCATTCGTTTTACCAGACTGGAAGCATATGGTCGTCCGGACGTCCCGCCTTGTGAAATGTATTTACACCTTAGAGACATACTACTTGGTGGCTTTGGAATTTTCTTTAGAGTTGGCTGGCTTCCTGTAGCTTGAACAGGGCGGTATCTATAGTCTGTTTTCGGAAACTTAACAATGTTGCATACATTTTCAAGTCTTGTTTGCTATCTTCAGTCGTGCTGGTATAGACATTGAGTTGTTTCTGGTACCTGGTGTTTGCTTGTGTAATCTTCTGACTCAGGCTTAACTGGTGCCTTAAAGTTAATGGGAGAGTCGTCTGCTTCCCGGAGTAGAGTGTCAGGCATTGTTCATAAATATGTCTTGACAATATTTGTCATATGTCTGTGAATATAGTCCTTGCCTTTTCTCTGATAGTGTCCGAAACTGCAGACATGGCGTCCTTAAGTTTCTCTTGGTGACTGTGTTGTCTTATGTCCTTTAACAAGAATAAAGATTGTCCTGTAACTGTGTTGCCCGTAACAGGAACTGTGCTACCAGTTGTCCTCATATGGTCTGGAACTAAGTCTGGGTGTTTTCACTTGACTGGACCGAATCCAGCTGGAATAGCCAAGTTTGTGTCTCAATTTACATAAAACCAGTGTGCCTCTCTAATATTTTACTAATCAGATAACGAATGGTAAAAACTGTTATTAAACCAAAAAATAGTCCCAAATTATGCTGGACATATCATGCATGCTACCAACGTTGGGAGAATAGCCAATGAATTGTTACCAAGAAGTGCACATTCGAAATACGTCCACAGATACGTTAATTGTAACAATAAAGAAACCGTAGGGTTTCCAAAAGGTGGTAACAAAAAGTGATCTGTTCCTTGATGATGTCACTGCTTGATCCCGACGAACATTTTCTCGCTACTCGCTCCTGTTCGAAGAAAGCAGATAGTTCTGACAAAGGTAGAAGCAGTTGATGTTATTGTGGCGGTTTCTCAAGTAGAAGTCTTAATACAAGTTCTATTTGCTGAGTAGCAAGTTGCCGAATACTACAAGAATCTCGCAGTTAAGTCGAGTTGGCGCATCATTCTTGATACTTCAAGGCGGTTGTCCCTGACAGTGAGCTACGTGAGCTACGTGAGGAAACCCTCCTTTGAAAAATGGGTTGGTGGAGCGACCTCTCATCAAAGTCAAGCCAATCATCACGCAGAAGGTTGCTCAGCTATTTCGTCTTTCCACAATCCAATGTCCCGGTGAGGAGCCTTTGAATAGAAAGTAGGCTTAACCAAAACCTATCAAACGAGTAAGGAGCCAACCATATGAGCTATGTTGTACGGATCCAGAGGAACCGGCTGCGCGCAACTCAATTCCGTGACAAGGCCAGACTTGCCTCACTTAACACCGTTCTCAATCCAATTTGATTAAAATACCTTTCTTCGTGAGACAAAACTAAGAACGATGACCGTCAGAATCTGAGTGCATCATGTTTGGTGATCTATTGTAACATATTTACAATATTGAACGAAACATCAAAAATTAAGTGTGATTGATTTTATCGGTATTTTTTCCACTTGGTAACAAAGCACGGTTTTAGTTGTACAATGCACATGTGAGATGGGAAAAAGTTTGTTGGTCTGATAAACTAGTCACGGAGAAAAGAGTTGCACAAACCAGCCCGACGTAAGTTCCAGTTTTGAAATGGTGGGTGTTGTGGGCTACATCTTGGCAGCCAACTTCATGGATATGAGTTTTTTTCTTCGCAACAAGTGAAACAAGTTCATCATGAGCATCATCGATATCTTCAAGTGCAACTGGCTGTCAATGCTTTAGGCAAGCGGCAGTATGATATACCTCCTAAACCATGTTCAAGTAGTGGACACAGGCGCTGAGATTTACAATAGGATGATTTGAAGCGGTATTGAGATGTAATCTACAGAAAAAAAACAAAATAAAAACAAACCAAAAAAAAAAAAGTCTTGTATGGTCGAATCGCAACACGTTAAACAAAATATATGTATTATTTACCTCTCACCCAAGTCCACGCACACCTTCCTATTCAGCCTGGACTGGTTTGTTTGCAAATACACCAAACCAAAAACTTAATCAAGATAATCCTGCCGTTACAAAACAAAAACTAGAAAACTAGAAATACTGTTAGCATAGCTCACTAATTGAGACCCCCGCTCCCCAACATATGATACGTGGATGGCAGAGTCAAAGTACGGGTATTGAAACCCCCAAAAATGGTCCAATAAAAATTTAAGGAGGTGCACTATAACCTCATATGATAATGTCATCAAATTCCCCTCAGTTGTGGATGGCATTCCGGACGGCACCTCCCTCTTTAATGACAATGCATGACTAAGTCCATGTATGGCTATGGGAATAAGATCAAAATTCTCAAATAAGAGGTGCACTATGGCATCATGTGATAAAGATTCTCTAAAAGTATCATCAAATTCCATTCATTGGCTTCTCGCGGATACCATACTACTAGTATGTCCCTCTAATAACAATTCAAGGCTTAGTCCATGTATAGCTATGGGATACCGCAAAATTAATCAGATCAAAATATTAAATAGGAGATGCACTATGGCAACATTTGATAGAGATTTTCCAAAGTTTCATCAAATTCTATTCATTGATTTGGGACTAGTTTCGGATACCATACCAGCTCCCTCCCCTCTCAAAAGTCCATATATTGCTATGGAAAACCACAAAAATGAGGCAAAATCTAAAATAAGAAATGCATTATGGAACCATGTGATAAAGATTTTATGAAAGTTTCATCAAATTCCATTGATGGGTTTTGGAGGAGTGGCAGATACAACGATCGGACTAATGGACGGACGGATAAAACGAACACTATATTCCCTTTTTTTCAAAAGCGGGGGTATAAAAACAGCACGAATCAGGGTGCCTTAACTTCTTCTCATGCGGCTGCCGTGATTTCGTGTCATTGACAAAGTATAAATTAAGCACCTATAACACATTCGAGAAAGGAAACACCAAGCGCTAGATTGAAGTATTCACCGTGTATCACGATTTGAACCAATAACAGCCCATTTGTCGTGCAAGGTTTTTAGCGAAGATCAGATTCATGGATCTTGTTACGTTCAAAACGAGCGTCAGTGTTTAAAAAAAGCACACGTGAAGTGGGATGACATCCTTGACTTCGAACTCTTAGATCAAACAATCTGACTTGCAATAACCACCTATCAATAATATTTGATAGAATAAGCAGACAGGATTGAGTCATCAAGAATGAAGTCTGATGGATTCGACATTTATCTTCCATTCAGCTTTTGCAAATTGTTCTTGGTGTTACTTAGACCTATTAGACTCGAATCCTCTTTCTCTTGAGTCTTGCTTCCAATCTGAATGACACCCTCATTTCAAACTCTTTCAATGTAAGAGCATACCATTCCTTGATTAATAGCTGCTATGCCTGTATCCCTTACGCTAAATTGTACATGCACATTCTGCCAACATTGATCTAAACACTATCTGTCTTGTCTGCTTTCTCCCGCACAGCTATATATATAATTGATTATCCTTTTACTTGGCCATTATAATGGCCATCTCTTTCAGATCCATCTTCAGCTGGTGATCGCAGGATGGTCGTCGGAATACTTTGAGGTATCAACCTTAGCCTAGAAGTTCGGTGCCATGTCCTTGTAGATCAAACCATCGGTATCAGTAAAAGGTTGTCAATTGTACAATCATTCAAAAGATTCTGTATTTGAAAGCATCCCCAGAAGACGGACTTACTATGAAGTATGAGATAACCTCATTGTTGAGGACCTCATAGTGACTTCAAGATGAAGAACAACAATTAAAGCGTTGTTTCATTGCTTGGTTCTGGCATGCATTTGTAGAGACCTTGTCTCATGTTCATTTACTCCATATCCTTTCATTGTTTATTGTCGAACTTGAGTGTGGTCTTTTTCATTTGGACATCTATTAAGCTCTCGGTAAGATGGCATGTCCACCATAGTTTGATTTGGTCATAAACTTCAATGCTCGCTTCTCAATAGTTACCAGCCAATTTTTGATATTCCCCAGCGTCTTTTCTAATATTGAGTCGATCATATGTTTGAAAAAATCTTTCATGGTGTCGGTTTTTGGCGACGAGCAGTGTTTAGATTAACATATTGCTATAGAGATTGTCTGAACCAGATAATAAGATGGATTTTGGCGAGCTTCGTATCCATTTAAATACAAAAGTAGATTTCTTTACAGGGACAAGATTTTAAACTTCTTCTATAGGTACCATTGCTCTCCAGTACATCAACATTATCTATTTTTGTTATTATCTACCTGCACAATCTTTGTACTTTTCGATGTACGATACTCCCTATGAAATAGCTTCTCAAATTTTAATAGCTTGAGTGAAAGATATGACATATGCTTTCTTTCCATAAAATTGCAGCTGCTACGAAGCACCTAGCAAGTTTCTGCCGATATACGCCAAGTTGGTCTGAATTGCCGGCCGTGCTCACTATACAATTCTAGTATATCCTCCATGAGTTGGACTCCGGAATTTCTCTAAATATAGTCATTTGCTGTAGCTCCAAATCGGTATTTTTCTATGTAGAGTACTCTCTATGAAACAGCGTCCGAAATTTTAGCACGGATCTAAGGACCGTGCGTTATGACTGAAATGAAAGGTATTATTTATACTTACCTACCATTTAATGCCCAAAGTTAGGAAAACCATAGAAAGGTCCAGCCCAAATTAGCCAGGTTAGTCCAAATTACCGTGCTCAATATGCAAACCTATGGTAACCTCCGTAAGTGCCACTCCGAAACTTAAGGTCACTGGCTGTAGATCCAATGAAAAATAATATGTTTACCTACCCGCCATATACTAGCAAAAGCAAATGCTTTGAAGTCCCTGACAAGATGCATATCCAGTTGTTGGTCCAAATCGTTATTTTACGCTTTGGTTGAAATGGGGGGTTTTACATATACCTACCTACCTGTCATATAAAGCCCAATATTTCAAACCCCTCGAAAAGTCCAACCCAAATTATCCAAGTTAGTTCAAATTTCCATGCTCACCACACAAAACTTTTGTACCCTTCGTAAATTCGACCCCAGTAATTTCGCACAGGTCTAGGGGACATTCGCTAAAGCTCGAATGCAAAGTAAAGCATATACCTACCTGTCATTAAAAGCCCACTTTTGCAAGTCCCTAGGAAGGTTCACTCTACATTAGCTCAATACAAGACTATAACACCCTCCGTAAATTCAACCCGTAAACTTTCGTACGGGTCCAGGGGACATTTGCTATTGCTGGAATTAAAGGTATTGCAACCGATTCTGAAATGTTTGTACTGGTCTGGGGATCATACACTGTTGATGAAATGAAGATATTACATATACCTATCTGCCTTGTAATGCCTGTTGTTACGAAACCCCTAGAATGGTTCAGCCAAAATTAGCCAAGTTAGGCTTAATTGCCGTTCTCACTATTCAAAGCTCGAGTATCCTCTTCAAATTTGAGTCCGAAATTTTCGCACAGGTCAAAGGGTCACTGTCAGCAGCTCTAATGAAATTTATTGTACCTTCCTACTTACCTGCTATATAGCGGCCACTGCTGCAAAACCCCCTTGACATTCGCCGAGTTGGTCTCAGAAAGGTCCAGTCCATATTAACCAAGTTGGTCCCAATTGACTTGCTCACTATGCAAAACTTTGGTACCCCCCGTAGATTTGACACTGGCGTTTACGCACGGGTCTGGGGGTCACTGGCTGTAGCTCTGATTGAAAGGTATTGTACCTACCTACGTGCCATATAATGGCCACTGTTGCAAAGCCTCTAGCAAGGTCCAGCCGACAGAAGCCAAGTTGGTCCAAATTGTTATTTTTCGATGTAAGGTACCCTGTATGAAACAGAGTCCAAAACTTTCGTGCACGTCTAGAGTAGATAGGAAATGACAATTCTGCAACAAAGCCATTTTTCATGCAGAAATCCTGCATAAAATCCCAAAATTTGGGTCTCGGGATGCAAATGGGTCTGGAGCGAGACGGGGATGCTGAAGCTGGGAGGGCAAGGCCCACCAAAATAAATTAAAAAATTTCGAAATCCAATAAATCATGAATTCCGAATTTTCTCAAAATCCGGATTAGCAAACCCGATTGCTAGGTCCCGGGCGGAAAGAGAGTGACGAGGAAGTGAGAAAGAGGGCACAGGCTCAAAGGGAGGCCAGACGCGAGCCTATTCTGAGGTGGCGCGACCTGCCTTGGGAAATATTCCAAGTTGTGGAGGTCAAGGAGACGAAAAGTCAGTTTGGAGATGGCATGATTCTGACGCTGGAGAGGAAAGGGATAGAGACCAAAGTCTGGGCGTGCAGCAGGATGATCTGGGAATTGCGGCAAATATCGCGGCGAAAGTGGCACTTGCTAAAGATCGATAATTATGGGATGAAGAAGTCAAAGAAGAGTGGGCACGACTACTTCGATTTTGAAGTGGTGATATTTGAGGGGTATGGGAGAAATCCTTTCTGATGGGGAAACCCATCGGAAAAGATTTTTTTTGAGGTTGGGGAATCAGCGAGGGCCTAGGGAATGCTTGGCTAGATCTTCGCTGAAAGGGGGCGAGGGCTGGCGCAAGCGATCCTTTC